>LPNX010078537.1:633284-646179 GCA_001517045.1 Pseudotsuga menziesii | reverse complement strand
ACTGGTGAGCAATATGGAAAAGACAGACTTGTAGAATGCTAGGTATGGCATACAAAGCATGAGTTATGGATCTCTTATACCATTGTCAGAATAACTCTCATATTCTTATTCAAGGCATAATTCATTTATTTATACATTTCATATGACTGTTGGTTTTCACCTTCTAGCAACTCTTTGGATTCCTACAAAGACTCTTTGACTTCTTAAAACTATTTACAATATTTACAAGTGGAACCATCATCTCATCATGGATTATGTTTCCAACAAATGGTAATTTGGTTAAATGTTTAGTAGTCAACATAAATTTTATAAGGACCGTCCTTGTCTCTTATAGGTGTGACTAAAGTTCAAAATGAATTCTTTCTTTGAGTAATAATACCATGATCCAATAATTATTAAACCAAATGTTCATTATTTTTATTAATTCTATGAGACTGCTTGTAAGACTGTCTTGAAATTCATGCTAAATCATGAATCAATTATATGAATTAATCTCTCAATCAAGATACAGGAAAACCACCAAGTGGGTCTTACGAATCAACATCAAATCTCCCACAAATCTTATCTATACCCTTGGAATCATTATTTTTAGAAATTACTTCCATGGAATAAATGTGTAAAATATAAGGTTGGGTTCATTTCTTATTTATCTTCTTCATTCTATCAATGAGACTATCTAGGAATTATTGAAGATAATCCAGGTAATTTTTTTTTTTTTTAAATTTCAAAACCCGTCGATACAGCGACGGAAATCCCACCAACCCGTCGATACAGCGACGGAACAAAACACCAATCGTCGATATAGCGACGATAAAGCGTGGATATAGCGACGATGAGGCGTGGGTATAGCGACGATAAAGCGTGGATATAGCGACGATGAGGCGTGGGTATAGCGACGGCATTGCGTCGATACAACGACGGAACGGCGTGGGTAAATTACTTCCATTTTTTTAAAAACCTTGTACAGAGTGTGGCTAAAGCGACGGGAAGGGGTCGTCTCTCTTGCGACGCAAATTAGGGGTCGTCGCTATTGCGACGAAATGACTGCCACGGGAAAAAAAACGCTTTTCCGTGGCAATATCCATGCTTTTCCGTGGATATTGCCACGTTTTTCCGTGGCAAAATTGATCACTTGTACTAGTGGATGAAGAGATATTTAAGAAATTGAAGATCCCTTGGATGCTAGAATAAATGTATCCAATTTCAGAAGGAAAGTGCATTGATTCAGAGAATGAAAATTTGCAGAGAAGTATTAAACAATACAAATATAAGATAGAATACCTGCATGAAACAAATAAGCGGTTAGTAGCTACTAACAGAAGATTAAGAGAGGATTTATAGGAGGTCAATAGCCATTATCAAGAGTTAATTGTAGTGTCTAAGGAAGCTTTGAAAAGGAAAAGACAAACCCAAATTCCTAATGTAGAATTGAAGCAAACTATTCAAGACCTATCACAGCAAAATCAAGAGCTTTCAAAAAGAGTCGAAGACCTAGAAGCTGATCAGCAAAAAACAAGAAAGAAGACTCAAGCTTTGGAAGGGATAGCTCTTTTGGTAGAGGGTGCTAAGGATTTGTAAAATTATTTAAAAAATAGTGGTTATTAGTTATTCTTTGAAAAAGTTAGTTTAATATGTATGACTCTATTTTTATTGAGTAGTTCGGTAGTATGACCTAAAAAATAGTTTTTTCAGTTATGTAACTGTTTTTGAGTAACTAAGATAAAAGTAAGACTGAAGAAAGACTGGGGGCTCAAAATTTTGTACAAGGGGAGGCATTCAAGCTATTGTATACAGAGCTAAGTTCATAAACTCTTATGTATTTTTAATAGCTGATTATGACATATATGAAAACTATAAGCCCATTTTACTCTATTTGCTAGCTTTATTTTTGGTTTGTGTAATCACCCAGTTGATATATTCATTTCTTGTTTGAGGTTATTATTCATGAAATGCTTGTTAACTGTGGATGAAATTCATTGTTGTGCTTATTGTTTATGGTTTATGTTTCATATATTATGCATCTCAGTCCTTCATTGTTACATGATTCAGTGTTTGTCTTAGCTTGATGAGATTTTACCCTCCTTCTATCAAACTGTACAACGAAAACCTTAAAAACCTAATTTTCTTAATTTGATTTATTGAGATTGTGTTGGCTTGTTCTTTAGTACTCTGACAACAATTTCTAGCACTAACACTATAGAAGTACCATATTCAGCATATGATAATTTCACCTTACCATCCCCAGGCCAATGGCCAGGTGGAAAGTAGCAATAAAGTTATCAAAGCTATCCTTACTAAATCAGTCAGAAGCCCTCACAGATACTGGGCTGATAGGATTCTAGAAGCACTCTAGGCATATTGCACTACTTGGTGCAATACTACAGGATTCTCCCCCTACAACTTGGTTTATGGTAAGAGTGTTGTATTCTCTATCGAATTTGAAATCAAGACTTTGAGGATGGCCATGGATGTAAACTTGGATGTAACAAAGGCACAGAGGAGTAGACTGAATCAATTAAATGAACTTGATAAAAAATGTATAGCTGCAGTGGATCAAACAACATTGATTCAACAATAGCGATCCAAATGGCATGATTAGTTCATTAAGAAGAAACTCTTATGTGAAGGAGACTAGGAATTATTTTATGATTCAAGGTTAAAAAGGGACTTCAAAGGTAAGCTGCACACAAGATGGTTGGGTCCATGTCAGATAGAATTTTTTTTTGATAATGGTATAGTCCGCCTGGTCACCATCAACAAAATCCATACACCATTATTTGCTAATGGCCACAAACTGCGAATGTACCACAAACCAATATCAAGGGACGTGTTTATTTCACAGGTTGCAGCTGATCTGGGATACCAGTTAGCGCAGGGGCAGGAACGTTTCTCCACCCTTGTAAATCTTTAGAAAGTTAGTGTGATTTCCACATGACATAAATTTTTGTACATAAATAAATTGATGTTTGTTGTTTTTATTTGTTCTTACTTTGTTTTCCTTTTTGCTTGATTTTTTTTTTTTTAATAAGAATCTGTGCAGGAATTGACTTAAGGAGCACTGGTCGTGACTATGCCTGACAACTGTGAACCCCAATTCTAATTTCCTACTCTGGGAAAAGCTCCATGAAGAAGAACAGAATTTGAATTATGAATAGTTTCACGTAGCTGCGAGTTCGTAAAGATTGCCTATTTTTCCTATTCTGTGCATCTGTGACTCCATAAAACTTGCCCATTTTTCTCATTCTGTGTAGCTATGACTCCTTAAAAATATTCCTATTTTATTGTTCCACATAGCTGCAACTCTGTAAAATCTGCCTATTTTTCCTGTTCCGCACAACTGCGACTCCATAAAAATATACCTATTTTTCCGGTCTGAGCAGCTGCGACTCCATAAAAATATTCCTATTTTCCAGTTCCACACACCTGCGACTCCATAAAAAATTCCTATTTTCCCGTTCCATGCAGCTATGACTCTGCCAATTCTAGCATAACTTTCCTATTTTTCATGGCTGCGACTCTACTAATTTTAGCAGAATTTTCCTATTTTTTGCGGATGAGACTCCACCAAATTCTAGTAGATTTCCTATCTTTCATAGCTACGAATCCTCCATATTTATCCACAAAATGGCTATGAATCCTCCTGATTTGTTTGATATTTCTGCTGCCCATGATTTTGTTGATTCTTCTGTCAATGTTGAAAAGATAGTTTTTGGTTCGTCGGAAGGAACATCATCGCAGCACGCACACAATTATGTTTAAAAGTGATGGCATCATTTGACAAGTTGTATTATCTTGAGAAGTCACAGATCATCTCATAATTGCTAAGGTACAGTTCTGATTATTTATATGACTAAGCATTAAGTATATTTGACAAAATTAATCATGCTCTCCTTTTTATACTTGTCATTATATCCATGCTTTGTTAACTATCCATCCGCATGATCTTATGGGTACTCAAGATTATCTTACGGTCGTCACCTTTTTCCTAATTTGGGGCAAAATCTTACCAATGATTCCCTGCTTACGACTATCTTAACTTTCCTAATTTTCACAACCCCAACATCAATTATTCGTGCTTGACCCTGTGATGTAACCTCCATTACTGGACCTGTAAATTGTTGAACTGATACCATCATTTAGAAGGAAAGGAACCATCGGTATCCCATCTCGATACGAACCTACAAACATGCAGGAATTGCACAAAAATGATGATGTTTTTTCCATCTTTGTAGCTCCTATCTAGACTGAGTTTTTCCAACAATTAAGTGCTTTTCACGGAGAAACAATTCTACGGTTCGCTCTGAATCTCACAGAAACCCATTCAGAGGTCAGAGGTTTACATATAGAATTTACTGAGGAGGTTGTAGGATATTTCATGGGCCTTACTCAAAATGGAAGAGCCTAGTTTGGGTGACTAATACGAAATGTTGCTGTGATGCAGGAGTTTTTGCTAGCCGGTGAATATGTTTGCCAAGCGAAGAGGGGGATATCATTATAGTCACTGCCTCACCCCTGGAATCAAGTAGCGATCTTCTTGAATAAGTACATTGTGTGTGAAGGCGGATATCAAACTGTGTATTTCTTCGAATTCCCTTTACTATCTCATTTATGTCATAGGGATTTACTCAATATTCCCTTTTATCTATTTAAAGACTTGCATCATATGGCAGGATTTGTGAAATCATCCAGACACCCATACTTGTCCCTCACCCATCACGTCCTAATCAAATTGCTCATCTTAAGGGCCTTAGCTCAGAGAAACCAAACCTAGAAGCAAATTAATGGCCAACCTCAAATAAACCAGGGACCTGTACTTTTTCTTGGTGTTCCAATAGAGCATGAAGTTGAAGCACATCCACTCTTGAGGGGTGTTCAAAAATAGGAAGAAGAGGAGGCACCATCCCAGTTGGGGGGAATGGCAGAAGAGCGGGAGGACCAAAGTCCCTCCAATTCAGTTGGGGGGGAAGATGAGGTAGAATT
The DNA here is from genome assembly GCA_001517045.1 of Pseudotsuga menziesii. Taxonomy (NCBI): domain Eukaryota; kingdom Viridiplantae; phylum Streptophyta; class Pinopsida; order Pinales; family Pinaceae; genus Pseudotsuga; species Pseudotsuga menziesii. The sequence goes on along the minus strand of LPNX010078537.1, from coordinate 641,199 downwards.
AGATAATCAGGAAGAAGAGGATGAGACAGAATCTGATAACCAAGAAGAAGAATCAAGTGAGGATGCAACAGTAACAAACCCTATAGAAGGGATAGAGGATTTGGGAGTTCCATCAATAGAAGATGAAGTTGGAGCAACATTGGATGTTGCAATAGTTGAAGCGGAATTTGTAGGAGCTATGATGACATAATAAAATGTAGAGGTTTTCACCATTGCATCTTCTATAGAATGGATGGGAACTCTTATTGCGGAGGAAACAGAGATGGAAGAGACCAGAGAAGATGTTGAAATAAGAAACATTCCTTCTACATCAGCTGTAGAATTGGAATCCCCTCTACCACAAAGGAAGAGAAAAAAATCAAAGGAGGAGGTACATGCATCAAAGCCAGTTATAAGAAGGAGAACCAGATCAGTCACAGCAGCAGAAGCAGCGTGGGAAAAATGGGCAAACATCGAAGCAAACATTGAATTTCCCATATTGATACCTAAGGAAAATGCTGACTTACAAGAACATGTTGGAGAGGAACCTCAAATTGAGGGAATTCTGTTTGAAAATGGTTTGTTGAAGGAAGAGGTGCAAGCGCTTCAGATGGAAGTGGAAATATGGAAGGAAACATGTAAGAAATAGGTGGAAAGGAGATTAAACACACCGGTGGAAGCTGTAGATCGGATAGAAGGATCACTTTCGGCTGAGGAAGGTGATGAATTGGAAAAGTAGTTTTCCCTAAGTGTGGAGAAATATTTATTCAATCAGGATACAAAGTCACAGTGCATGCATTTGTGGCACAAAAACCCACACAGGCAGTTGGATAAGAGAAGAGAACATCTGCGGCAAAATTGAGTGATAAAAAAGAACCAGAAGTGGAAAGGATCCCCGATGTATAGGTAAGGGAATGTGATCAATTTTAGGCTCAACCAAATGGTTTTGTTACACAAGAACCAACAAACCTAGAAATTTTTGTTGAAGCTGCTACTCAATTGGAAGTGAGTGAGCTAGAGGTTGAGACAATCCCTGACCTAAACCTAGGATTTTCACTATGTCCCCAGAACAATATTAGGGCACATAACTAGTGCAAGGAGAACTTTAGCAACGAGAAAATGTTGAATTTAATCAAGATGTTGTCACACAAGAACCAACATCCTCAGAAAACCTTGCTGAGACTCCCATTCGGCTAGGGGAAACTAACCTTGAGGTGGAAATAATCCTCGATGTGGAATTAGGAGAAGATGAACGGATGCAGTCCCAGCCATCAGGGGACACTGAAGCATTCAGGGACTAGTCTCATCTATCTGGGGACACTAAATAATTTGGGGACCAATCTCATCTATCTAGGGACACTGAAATGCTTGGGGACCATCCTCATCTCTCTTGGGATATGGAAGTAATTGAAGATCATCCCAAGTTTCCAAAGGATCTAGAAGAGCAAGAAGTTGTTACACAAGAACCAACATCTTTGCAGCTCCCTGTTGAAGCCACAGCCAAGAATCAAGAAGGTCTAGTCGAGACTCAAGAAGATGTTGATATTGGAACACAGGAAGATGTTTCCACATAAGAACCAACATCTTCACCATTGGCTGTTGGAGTTGACAAAAAGGGGTTCAAGGAAGAAGGTTTTAATACATAAGAACCAACTTCTTTAGGATTTATTGTAGAAGTACACTGGTAGGCAAAATTTGTTGGACCACTGGAAGAAGAGGAATTTGTTTCCCTTCCCATCTAGAACAATCAGGCTAAAATATTGGTCAATAAGGTATGCACGCAATCTTCCCAAGAATTTGTCAATTTAGATTCTGATGAGGGGAAGGACGCGGGAGAAGAAAGGATTCAAGGTCTAATAGAAGAACTCTCACTGCTGAAAATAGAGGTAAAGAAATGGAAAAGTGAGGTGGATAGATATCAGAAAGGAATGATTCCCATTGTTCAACATAGGAAGACTATCGATGAATTGAGGGAAAGATGGGCATAAGATATAATATTCCAGAAGATTCATTGGGAAGAAGTACATAAAGAATTGAAGGAGTTGAAGAAGTTCAAGTCCATGCAAAAGGAGAAATACCAACTGTACATTCTCTCTCGAGAATTGATGAGCTCCAGAGCTCCATCTCCCTCTTATCATGTATGTTTATATGAACATTTCACTTGTTTTAAGATGAAGGCACTAAAATAAGGGAGACCTTACGAAGTAGCATCTTTAGACCAGTTTTTGGAAACATTTATGAAAAGTAGCTTCATCGAGTATAATCTTTTGTGTGAGCTTTATTTACATGAAATGGTTTTCCACTTGGACCGATATTCAAATCCCGCTCCTCGCCTAGGTGATGTCCATCTGAGGGATTTTGCTTCTTTTGTCACCAACCACGTGCAATGGGAGGATTAATTTCATACAATTTCTCAGAATGAGGCTCATTCTAATCTCTGGATTTGGTGTGCACCTAAATCCCCTCGCCTTGTTCATAATCATCAAGAACATAGGATTAAATCTCCCATCCAAACTCAACAGTTGGTCAAGTTTCAAGAGCAAGTCATATCCACTTGTGTTAGCCAAATTTCTAGGAAACAACATTTGGCTTTGGAGGGCAGTAAGCATAGGTGGCAGGAATCCCCTTCATTAATTAAGAAAAGGGACCCTTATTGCTTCAAGAATTTTAAAAATGATCTCCCTAGGGTTGAAGGGTATGTCGATGTATGAGGAAATGTGGAGCTAAATTATTGGGACTTAAATTCAAATTCCCACTTATTTGGTAGCCAGCAAAACCATACAGGGAATATTTTTCATTGACAAAAGAAGAAGAAAGGTAGTGTTGGAAATATTGGGCTGCCCATAATCGATATCTATATGGGAGGGAATCACCTGAATCCTCCTTCAACTTTTCATCTCTCCATGAATGAGGCACAGTTCGAGACTCTGATTCAGACTAGTGGAGGTTGTTTCAAGAGGACATGCAAGACATGAGTTGGGGGGAGATGTTGGGTCCCAAAATGTTCTTTTTTAACCACATCCCTTATACCCTATTTGTCTTGTCTTATTCCATTTTGCACACCAAACAGAGATTCTTTCCTCACTTGAGCCCTGAATCTTCACAAGTATGACTATTTATTGTTTCATCTTATTAATGCTTATGATTGCTATAATCAGGACTTTGCTTCTTGAATTATGTTAACTTATTATGATTTCACAAATATAGTGCAAGCTGTGAGAGAGTACAGGTGCAGCATCCTGAGTGGTCCAAAGAGGATATGAGCGTTCACTATCAGTTGTGACTTGCCACTCTCGTCTCTACATGCGGGTCCAACCAAGGGTCATCATTCCACCCGGGCTGCGACAGACACGGCTGCAACAAACTTAGCTACAATAGCGTGCCATTGCTTGAAGTTGGCTACAATCATTAGGGCCTCTCTTGAATTGGTTATGTTATCATTTACTACCTTGGGAAACATAATTTCCTATATTCCCTCACTCTATTTAATTCCTTCCACATCTCTAACAGCGCATGTAACAAGGTATCCTAAAGATCGTAAATCTTCATGGATGCCCGATATTAGTGGGTGAGGTTTACGATTGTTGATGTATAAGTAAGAGGAAATATTCAGATCCAGGAGTTGGAAAATATCATATTTTATTCTGTAAGCTGTAATCGATATTGTACCTTCATTTCACCATTTTAATACAAGGAGCAAGATTCTTCAGATATCTGTGTTTTAACTTGTGTTAGTTTCGGCGTCTCTGTTTGAAGGCCGAGACAGCCTTCCCACAGAGCTCACTGAGTTAATTATATGTTTGATTAATTAGTTGCGTGGTGTGGATGTTACATTGTATGCATTTGTTTCAATACCTGCAATAGTCAGGTTTAATCATTGTGTTTCCTTGAATACTCAAGACTTGCATTTCCTTTAAGCTACAGCAGTGTGGTATGATAGTCGACTATGTAGTTTAGTTTCTTTTATGCATGTGTGTGATAGTTGTAACATCCAAGCTCTCCCTTACTTTCTTTCAATTACTTGTCTTGCTCAGGTTTGGTAATTCAGGAAAACTATAGTATAGAGCTGTTGATTCAATTCTCTTTATTTCTTATTCCTAGATTAAGGATGGATTGGCTAGTCACAATGGATCTGCATATAGTTTGGTAAATTAGGATTTAGCTTTCTGCAAAAGTAATTCTAGATATTTATTTCAGGAATCATTGATTGCTAGATTAAAGTTGTTGGAAGTGTTTGCAATTCTGAATTCTTAGATAGGTTGTTTAAGATCAGTTTCATTATGGGAGGAGTTTCAAAAAATAGATAAGTAGGATAGTTTATTCAGTCATCAACTACTTAGTGTTTAAGCATAGACAATGTGAGTTACCTTTGAAATAAAATGACTTCCCTGGGTTGACAATTTATACTAAGCATTCTGCATGATGGTTTTAATTAACTGGCATATAGAGTGACCAACAAATAGCTCATCGATAAGAGGCTCAATATATACATTCATATCTTTAAATTGGTACTTACCGATTTGATCAATAAACATAAAATATTGCTATTTAGTTATCTGTCCAAATATATAAAAGGTGTTCTCATGCGGAAATTAAACGAATAACTTTATGAAATAATATAATTACTTTCAAAAAAATACCTGGAATAATCATTTACAACATTGTTTTCTCTCTCTTAATTGTCATCCAAGGAGGTAGGTTATTGTTTATGACCAAAACAGACCACTCCGAGTAAGTAGAACGAAGCTCACCAAATGGATTGAAACCATCAACCGTTGAAAGTATAACATTACAAGGTTCATCTTTAAAAATTGGTCATTTTTCTTTGATGTTCTTCAATGCAGAACCATCTGCACGCATTCAAAGAACACCTTCTTTAGTTATGTTCTTCGCATGGTAATCCATAAACTATGCTATACTTTGGCACTTGAATAGTCATTGGAAACGTGAAATTATGGGAATATAATGAAGAAATTTGCAAGGGACCTCTTTTTTTACTTGATCAGTTCAATATACACTAATTTCACAATGTGGGAATTTGTTTTCTGATGCATACTGTCCATAATATATAATATGATCATTAGGACATACATCAATAGATTGATACTGCACTCCAATTTCTTTCATAATCAAGAATACCTCTCGACTTGTGCATGGTAAATTATTTGATGGCGGTAATAGAAATTCACCTAACAATTTGCAACATTGACAAAAAGTGAAATGTAAACAATATACGTCATAAAGATTTCATATCCCTAATTTATGAATTAATTAAGACTAACAATAGAGGAAAATAGTCAACTTTACATACCTTAGAAGCTGTGTGAAACAATTGTTTGATAAACCATTCAAAACCTTCAAGTTCACCAACAACAATATATGAGATATAATATTGGTTGTTGATCCTTCATAAAGAGGTTCTTGGGACTTCTCAAGAAGAGGAATATCATGAATATCATGGAGGTTGTCCTCATCTAATGGAGACAATGTGTCTTGGAGAAATATATTTATCTCATATTCAGCATTAGTATCAATAACTTCATCTTCATCCATAGGATCATTAAGAAATTGATACTCAATAGCATGACCTCCATGCTCGTCATCTTGTAAAGTAGTATTTGTACTATTATGTGGAAAATAGCTCTCTATCAGTCGACATCTTGGGGGAATTGTCTTTATATTTATAAACAATGCAATAACATTGGTGTATAATATACAACACATATATTTAAAATGATAAAAAAAAATTGTGAATACATTATTAGTACTATTACAAGAAGTACATTATGTAATGAATAACGTCTTACCAAGGGATGATATTCATACCCCCCTTCAACATTCCCCTTCTCCTTACAATGATTTTCAGCTGTTGTTCTTAAAATTATTCTAGTTTGCAAACCTATGCAACCATTGCAAGGGAAATAACACTTTACATCACCCTTTCCCTCCAATGATACCTTAATCTCAGCATACCTCCTATTGTTTTCTTCCTAGGTATATTTATTTGACATTCTAATAACCTAAAAGAACAAAAAAAACTCATTACTCAATATATAACATACTAAATTGAATAGAGTATATATATATTAACAGAGACTGAAAATTAAAGGAGGTGATTAGAGGATTACCTAATCATGTGTAGACGATTACCTAAGCAATTCCCTTGGATTACGACATGTTGTTCCAGTAGGTATTAGCGTATGGTCGGTAATGGCTATTCACTCTACATAACATGAATTTATATATTGCCTTAAAAAATGGGCTAAGGGTTTGTGTTAATGATGTCACAAATTAGGAGTTCACATATTACTTTAATGTATGTGTTGGTATATTAATAGATATGGTGTTTCCTTATAACGTAATGAATTGCTATGTAAATGTCCAAGCAGGTTAGTATGTTGGGTTGTAAGTGTATTTTTGAAAGGAGTTGTTACACCATTTTGACAAGTGGTAATACCCATAGGATAATGAGTGTCTAATTGGTTCCCAGTGTTGGTTTATAATTATTAATTGCAAAAAATTCTACATTATGGTTCCAATGGATCTAATGTAGAAGAAATTGAGGGGTTGCTAATATTGTTCATGTTTGTTATACTAGAGATTAAAAGGTTTCAACAAATTGACATGATATTGTCAAATGGGATTATGAATATATATGTAGACCCTCAAAGTTTGAAAGGATTGTAAAATGGGATAATTGATATAGATGATAATGTAAATATTTTCAAATGACTATAAAAGTTTGAAAGGATACACCATTTTGGTCTCATTGGTTATCTATGAGGGGGATAGTTCAATCTAATTAGATTGTGTACTTGAAGTCTACTATGATGGTCATAATATTAACGTTTTAACACAAACTACCTTTTAAAAAATTACATTTTAGAAGAAATGAAAATTTAAAAATTTACATTCTAGCACAAATGACAATTTATAAAATTACATTTTGACACAAAATCCCAAACTATATAAACATTTGCTCCATTGCATTGAAGCCCTATTTAGAACATAAAGAGCGAACAAAAAAAAAGACTAGTGCATTTCAGTTAAACTAACCTAGAAAATGAACGAGATAAAAAAATTGATGTGTCAAACCAGTACCGGACTCTTGAAATTGTAGAACAAAAAACCAATAGAAATGTCGTTGCAACTCTAGGAAATGATTGTGAAAATATGACTAGGAAATTATTGGTTACGATGAAAATGCACAACGATCAAATTTCAAAAAAACAAAAAGTTAATGACCGTTAAAAAATAAAAAGAAAACAAGTTTTTTTTGTTGATGTAATTGTAACTTCGGAATGTATTCACCTATGTATCTTATGTCCTGTACCCCAATGTTTATTTTGGGATGTTTCTATAATGTAATTGAGTCATGTCATGCCTCTTTGATTATATTGTTACCTCTTTCTTCTTACCTGGACCCCAAATTATAAATAATTCACCCTCATTCTTGGTATATCTTAAGAAATATTAAGTGAAGGTAAATTCCACACACATTAAGGAATATTTGGATCTTTCATTTTTTTTTATGTATGTTTGTTATGTTTATTATCCAAGTTAAAATGAGTAACTTCGATAGTTAACAATAATACAATGATATTAACAGTAGTTATTCAATTTGAACAATTTTTTTGTGCAAATCCTTTAGCCACCCATCTTTTCTTGTATCGAGGAATGAAACCATATGTCTTAAAGCTTATCGTACAACTTGATATTTGTAATTACTAGTATTTTTCCTTAGGCTTCCATATTTTCAATTATCATTTAGTTTTTAATTGATTAGAGGATAACATTTCAAGATTCAAAGCTCATAATTTTCATAATAATATTTCAATGAGTATTCACTGAAATATATATGCACACAAAAAAGAATCATAGTTTTTTGAAATTGAAACCTATTAAACTACTAAAACATTTATAAAAGATATCAACA
>LPNX010078537.1:605970-632899 GCA_001517045.1 Pseudotsuga menziesii | reverse complement strand
AGAAAATCAATTTTGCAGTTCCTTTATTCTAAATTAATGAACTGTTTGAAGGTGCATTTGATGTGACCATAAGATACCTAGTGTGGTCAAATCTAATTTACATAAGGAGTAATAATTTCAACATTATGAAAATGAATGGACAGTGAATCCATTCCAAGCAATGTGCTCCAAAATACACCTACTTCATCTATATCTCTTAATGTGGTAGAATATCCCAATATTGTTTTTTAGAAGATGTATTTGTTGTTATGAAAATATGAAGAGTTATTCAATATTGACATAGATTTATAGAAAGGATGTTAGAAACTATGTTCTTGACGATTCATCATGCTTGTGGATCTTCTATAAATAATTAGTTGATATATGACAATTGATTAACATAGTAGTCGATAGGTGGATTGATTGAGTTGATGATTAAATGTATGATTAAGAGAGTCAAAGAATCAACTCAATGGTTAGTGAGGACATGGTGGTCGATTACAACGACTGAATAGAATTTGGGACATTGCATATTTTATGTACATAGTTAGGACTAGTGACCCCTATTTATGGACCAAATTTTCTTCAATTTAAGGGAGTTCGTTAGATATGGAGACTATAAAAGGGCAACCCTATGGGTTGTAGTCCAAGTATGATATTTTAGATGTGTTTCATGTTATATTTTTAAAGTTTTTATGACCAATAAGAAGATAAATTAAAGAATAAAAAGCACAACAAGACAAAGAAGACACAAATATTTATCCTGGGAATCCCCTATGGGAAAGGAAACCCATCAAAACTTCCTCGATATAGAATCCAACAAGTACAATGTAAGACCACAAATATAAAATAGACTTCTTATTCTCCACATGGACTCCTCTTTCTCTCTCTAGCAAACTTTCATGTGTTGTGAGTATGTCCAAATGAGGAGGGTGCCTCACCTATTTATATAAATTGGCTAGAAATTCGAATAATCCAACAAGCCTGACTTCACCTTCCTAATAGGGTCGACCTAACTTGGAAGACAAAAGAAAACATTTTAATAATTCTTTTGAGGGTACTATTTACCTGATTTAGAACGAAGGTTTTACCTCAATAATTTACATTACAAAACACATCAATATCATCCTTAATTAGAGAAACACCATCTCTGGAAGGGAGGGACAACAATTATATAATATAAAGTACAATTAGAATATATTTCGTAGTTACATTATTTCAACACTCTCTCTTAACAAGTAAGGTATTCTACATTAATAAAAACAACAACTACTAAAACTGTACAAGTGAATGGTGGATCTATGTGTCATAGGATGTTTTGTAACAACATCATAAGTATCTGGAAAATCATCATTGCGGAACACCATCATTGTGGAACATCATCATCACAAAACATCATTATCGTGGAACATCATCAACATGGAACATCATCATTGTGGAACAACATCATCATGGAACATCATCATCGTGGAATATCATCATCACATAACATCATCATCATCATGGAACACCATCATCATAGAACAACATTATCGTGGGACATCATCATCATTGAACATCATCATCACGAAACATCATCATCATCATAAGGAATCATCATGAGGCATAATCATCAGCATCAACATGATCACCATCATCAGTATGTGAATATTGAAACATGAACAATATCAGTATGTGAATATTGGGACAACATCACATGTAACATCATCCATATGTAAATACTGGAATGACAACAAAATCATGAACATGTTAGTTCTAAACCAACATCATCAACAAATAAATTCTAGAACATCATCAGCATAAAGAGGTTGGAACAACACCATCAACATTAGCATAGAATGTTGAGACAACATCAACATCATCATCATCAAAAGAAAGTGTTGGGACCACATCATCATCATTATCATCAACACATAATCATGTCATCAGTATAAAGTATTGAGACCACATCTCATCAGCATCATCAGCATCATAAACACAGTGTTGTCATTAGAATAGAGTGTTGGGACCACATCATCATTCCCTTAGGACATCTGACCCAACATCTCGGTGGGTGCTCTGATAGATCCACCTCACGTATGTCTGGCTTACTAACTCTTTCAGGCCAAACAATCCTGGCTAAAAAAATGGATCTACCTAGGGACGAAACAAGCCTTATCTGTCTTACTAACCCTTTTGGGCCAAACAAGCCTAGCAAGACATACTAATCCCTATTATATGTACAGCTTTGCGGTTCATCCTTCATGAGACTTGTTGTGTCAAGTATAGAACCTATGTTGTATTAGGTTAAGATCCTCTCCATGATACTTGTTTTGTCAATTCTAAAACTCATGTTGTATTAAGTTCACTAACTTATTTTGTTAAGTTAAATATCTTGTATTGTATCAAGGTATGAACTTGATCAAGTCATATTCGAGAGAGATGCTTGTACTAGGATCTTATGGTTAATATGATGACCTTATGTTAAGGTATGCAACTTTTGTTGTATCAAGTCTAGAAATTATAGTGTATTGAGTTCACATGACTTATATTGTATTAAGTCTCAAGGGTATACTATGTGATGTATGGATAGTCATGGTTAACAGGTGCTACAAGTATCCTGTAGGGATTAACTATCCCTAGAGTGATTTTATTTAGCATGTGACTATATGGCCTTATTAGATTTTTAACATTAATCTTAGCATAACATTAGGATATTTAACTGAGAGAACAACAAGCACAACAATCAAACACAAGAGACAATGAACACATTGTTTTTCCTCGAGGAAACCATAAATGGAGAAAACCTGCAACTTCCTCTGAGATAGAATAAGAACCAAAGTAAAACCCAAAACAGTAAGTGATCTCCCCGCAGCAGTAGGACACACCTACTACCATCTGTGGAAATCCACAGCACTTACAATCACCAGCATGGTAGGACACACCTACTACCATCTATGAAAAGGTGCAGCACACACATCCACCAGCATGATAGGACACACCTACTATCATCTGTGGAAAGGCTAGCACTCACATCCACTAGCATTATAGAACACACCTACTATCATCTGTGGAAAGGCTCTGCACTTACATATAATCATGTGGGAACACATCCCTCAGTCACATCAAAATGGCTCTCAGTCCAAGACTAAGGGTTCCTGGTACCTCACCAGGTAGCTCCATTCTAAGAATGGCGGTAGCCCTTATATCTGACACTAAGTCAGAATGGCCAACACTTACATTTGACATGGAAGGAACCTAATCCTTTAGCCATGACAGAATGGCTTAGCCCTTACATCTGATCAAGTGGGAACACATCCCTCTATCACATCAAAATGGCCATTCACTCATATCTGATCATGTGAGAACACATCTCCCAGTCATATCAGAACATTCCTCAGTCCCAGACCAAGTATTCCTGGTACCTCACCAAGTAGCTCCATTCCAAGAATGGCAATAGCCCTTATATATGATCATGTAGGAACCAATCCTATAGTCATATCAGAATGGCTCAGCACTCATATCTGTCATGGAAGGAACCAATCCTCTCACCATGACAGAATGGATCAGCCCTTACATTTGACCATGGAAGGAACCAATCCTCTCACCATGTCAGAATGGCTATGGGTCTCATTTTTTTCCCTTGGAGGAAACCTTGATCTGGAGAAGACCAAGCTTCTCCTTGAAGTACTCGAACTTCACCCTATCCAATGGCTTCATCAACACATCAGCTATATGTTTCTATGTCGTAATATACTGGAGCTTTACTGCTCCCCTCTACACCATATCCCTGATATAGTGATACTTGATCTCGATATGCTTCGACTTGTCATGGAACAATGGATTCTTTGACAACTTCATGCAACTCTGGTTGTCACAATGTATACAAGTAGCATCCAACTGGAGATCAAATAAACTAGACAGTAGCGTCCACATCCATACTGCCTCACAACTAGTTGAACAAGCTGCCACACCAAGAGATCACGCCTGATCCCATACTGAAGCAACACCCTGAAGTGCTCTTCCTATCAATGGCACTTCTTGCCCAATCTGAATCAACATAACCCTCTAGGTTAATATTCTAATTTTCCTCGTACTTGAGCCCATAATCAATTGTACCCCTCAGGTACCTTAGAATATGCCAGGCAGCAATCAAGTGAACATGTCTCAAATATATTAGGAACTGGCTCAAGGTGTTCACAGCAAAGAAAATATCTGGTCTCGTGTTCGTCAGGTACATCAAGGACCCAATCACCTGACGATACATTGTAGCATCAACCATCTCTGATGAAGCATCACTCAATAGCTTCAGGTTTGATTCCATAGGTGTGGCCATAGCCTTGCAGTCCATCATCCCAAACCTCTTCAGGATCTCTAATGTATATTTACCTTGTCCCAGGGAAATCTCATCTGCATTCTACCACACCTCCATGCCTAGAAAATAATGCATCATACCCAAGTCCTTCATTTCAAACTCAGCAGCAAGCTTCCTCTTCGTATCAGCAATCAACCCATCCATACCTGTTACAAACAGATCATCTACATATAGTAGGAGCATCACTGGGTTTCCATATTCAACCTTGTAGTAAAGGTTGGAATCTGCTTTACTCTTAGTAAAGCCTAAACTGGATAGAAACCTATCAATTCTGTTGTACCAAGTCCTGGGTGCCTATTTCAAACCATACAGGGCTTTCTTTAATATGCATACACGAGACTCTCTGTCATGTGTCTCAAAATTGAGTGGTTTCTCCACGTACACTTCCTCTTCCACTACACCATTCAAGAAAGTAGTCTTGACATCCATTTGGTGTATCTTCCATTCACTAGTACAAAATGAGGAATTAGCTACTAGGTGACTAAAAATTCTAGTCACCACAGGTTTTCCAAGTGATTTACTACTAAATATGAGCAATTTTGATTGACTCAACTATAAACGACTAAAATTAACAACTAATTTAGTCACCAGTTAACAAATATGACTAGATAATAAGTGACTGAGTTAAAAATGACTAAAATAAATGACTAATTTAGTCACGACATAAAAAATGACTAGCTAGAAGAATATGAATTAGTCATTTATGTTAGTCATTTTTAATTGTGTCATGGAAAATTGCAAATTTGGCAATGAAGTGTAATTTTTGTAAGTTGTCTACCTTCTATTAGTAATATTAGTGCCATGCACCTCGATCTTCAAAGATCCAACAAAGCAATTGCATGAACTTTTAGCCTTATGGGGGCTTTTATGGTTCGCAAAAAAAAAATCTCTAACTTTATATTTTTGGCGAATCAAAGGTCATGATAATTGATTGGGCCAAAGGTCTCACCAAGTTGGAGTCACTAGTTTGTGTGATTTGATATATTCCGACAACATAATCAATGGAGCCTATATAGACTGGCATTGCCAAAACATTGAATCATGAAAATTAGTGGTTCGATACATGTCTCAAAATCATACATGATTTTTAATGAAAGAATTTGCCCAATATTTGAGTAAGGAAAGATGGTACATCTATCAAGTTCATGGCTAAAATCATATGCATTGAAATTAAAAGATCATGGTATGCCCTAGTTTCATGGTTTTGCTGGCTTTGAAGGACTGGGACATCTTCCCATTAGCTTGGTTCGAGTTCATTCCATAAAATTGAAGCTTAGCATGTCTCCAGAAACTGATAACATGAAGAAGAGTGCTAAACTATTTAGGTTTGAACCAGTCAACATGAAATGGGCAGAGGAAATTCTTGAATGCACTAAGCATTTCAATGATGAATGCTGGTACTCCTTCTTTGAAAGAATTATGGGTTACAATATTGAAGTCTCTCCTTCATTCGCTTAGAATTTCTCAAGTTCATCCATAAATTTCCAGACCTTGACATTTGAATTGATCGAAAGCTTATTCACATAAGCAACAAGATTGCCTCTTGAAAGGGATAGATGGTTCAAAGAATATCCTTTTGAAGCTAATTTAGGGTTATATTTCCTACCTAGGGTTGAATCCTTATATTGGAGTAAGGGGATACATTTGAACACTGTAAAGCAGGAGTGGAGAGATGATTTGAGGATAATACAACGTTATATCACCTACGAAGGTATATTTTCCACCATCTACAAGAATCATTTTAGATTCCTCCTTCATAAAAGTGGGAAATCCAAATTAAACTTAAAAAGTATTATCAAAATGGCTACTAGGGTTAAGAGTCATATTGATCATACAAGTCAATCAATCTTTCATCACAGTTTAGTTAAGTTGTTGTTAGTAATTGAGCTCAAAAAGAAGAATCGTTCATGGCAACACTTTTGGCTTTGGTCAAGCTTTGAACCAGAAAGATCTGAAGCTCAAGATGACCAAGAAAATCAAATCAACAAAGAAGATACATAGAGTTATACCAGTAGACAGAAGATCCTTCATACCAGATGTAAGATTCAAGGAGGACAAATTACTTTCGAATGGCAGAGGAGAAAGGTAGATAAAAAATCCAATTCAACAAAAAAGGGATTCAATGCAAAGGATGAACAAGTCCAAGGTCAAATTCAAGAAAATTTATAGGAAGAAGAAATTTGTGTGTCACAGGTTGAAATTACATCTGCTCCAGATAATCCAAATTACATGAAAGAAAGGATAACATAAACATGTATGAACGAATAACCTCCTTCCAATATTGAAGTTCCAGTTACTTCTCTTTCAAAGCCTCAAACTGTTAAATGGAGTCCCAAAACAAGACCTAAAAATAAACTGAGAATGAACATGAGACCAATTTTAGATCCTAAATTTAAAAGGGATGTAGTAACCACTATTGAATACTCTTCAAGTGAAGAGGATCACATAACCAAGAATGTGGAGCAAACTTTAAATCAAACTATAGAAGACACTGAAAGGAGCATAAAATATCTTCCAGAGATATTTGAAAGAAAATACGAGGCTAAAGAAAAACAAAATGCACATAGGATTAAGTGTTTGGATTCATTTAAGAGTGTAAGGGCAAGGTTAATCTTCACAACCAAACTTAAATAGAGGAGCAAGTGATTGAATTCATTCAAGTGCAATTAATTAAAAAATAAAAAATAGATACAACTTGTAACATAAGTGACTTAATTCAAAAGATTGATACAACTTGCGACACCAATGACCCCATACAAATGATTTAAATGCAACTTGTGGCACAAATCACCTTCTTTGAATGGTGACATGAATAATCAATGGACAATATGATGTTACTTATAATACAAGTGATGTAGTACTGCAAGTGGATAATACAAATACAACAATTAATAATTCCTTAACTAGTCATGAAAAAAATCAATCATAAACAGTGAATTAATAAACACAAGTTTTATAACCAAAAGCAGAGTGATAACAACAATAATGATTGTGAATTTGAAATTTTAAAAGAAAACATCTATGACAAACATCAAGAAGCAAAAAATGATCTTCCTCAGATGATTATAAGACTTGCAAATTATGGGTGACTCAAAAATGTTAATGGACTAGTGCAATAGAAAATGTCATATAATTTCTAATCTAGCACTTATCCTAAAATGAATAAAGTATTTAAGGCTAAAATTATGTTTTTTCACATCCCTTACACACATGTTCAAGGAATTTAAGCAAAAAATAGATTTGCATTCAAAGGAGGGTGTCTAGGTCTCGTCAAATATTTCTTTATCCATTATGTAATATGAGAGTTGGGTATGAAAGAGTATGTATTTTGGACTTAGTGATATCTTCATAAATTAAGTTCACTAATATTTCTAATCAAATGTATAATTAATTCGAAAAGTGCATTATATTATATAACTACATTATAGAAGGAAGGACATGTCTAGTCTATTAAAAGAGATAGGAAAGTCATTAGGAACTATATTTTAATTTCACAAATATCATTGTTAAAATGTCTATAGAAAACCCATTACTACCTGCCCCATAGTCTTTACCTAGTCCAACATCCCACCTCTCTACTATACATTACTACTTACCTCGTTCATTGTTCCTTTAACCTAGTCCACACAGTAAAACAAAAAATATAAAAGAAACATTTTTTTTTATATAATAAAATAATTTAAAAAAAAAACAAATCTATATAACTTATATAAACAAATAAAAAAATAAAACAAACCAAACTACTATAAACATAATTTATGAAAGAAAAAAAATACATATATATACCTAAAAAAACTGAAAAAAAAAACCATTATCCAAATTAAATAATAAAAATAAAAAAATATATATGAAAACACACAAATATTTTATTTTCATGGTAGGTCGAATGGTCTTGACCCAACCTCTACAGCAGCAACGGCATTCCAATTTTCCTTACCATCCTTCAATTCCGACAATTTAGATTGCTGCTCAACCTGCTACTTCTTGTCAAATGGCCTAACCGTTCGCACCAAACATTGGAGGGTTCACGCCAAACATTGGAGGGTTCGCGCCAAACATTGGATCATTTAGTGGGTTTTGGATATGGATATTGGTCATACCCATTGAGGAGTTTGGGATCGATATTAACCACGGTTGATTTCACAATTTCTCTATTTAATTGCCATAGCTGCCATGGATAAAGCAGCATTGGAGAGAACCTGGAGACTTTTGAAGAGGCGGGCAGCAAATTATACACCTCTGGCGTCAACACCACCTTCTTTGATTACAAAATCCTTGGTAAGTACTGTGAATTGATAAATTTTTAGTGAATGTTGGATAAAAACCCTATCCGGCCCCTCACTAGAGAGTTTCCATCCATCATGATTTTGGAGAATTAAATTTTTAGTGAGTAAACAGCCCTCATCTTCCAGCACTAGGCTCTTTCTGTTGTGCCCTCCGTATCCTCACTAAGCTCTGGATAGACCTCTGCCAGCGTTTAAAAAGGGATATGTCTACACTTTAGGGTATTGTCCGCCCCCTCTCTAGCCACAAGGGCTACCCTTACAGTGGAAGCACACCCTATACAGTGTCTTCCCTGCCATTTTCCCATCATTTCAATCCTCTAACCCTGTGCAACAAGCATAGTAACATTCATTAGAAGGTTACTTTTTATTGGTTTTATTTGTTACTGAATGTAAGACTACTACTACCCCTATTTGCAGGCATATATATTAGACTATATAAACACTACACTGTAATCTTGGTTTCAAAAGTTAATTTTGATGGTTAGCTAGTGTTGTAACACAAGAAGGACTGATTTAAACCTTATTTGCAAATTTATATCAGACTGTATGTAATGGTGTTATCTTGGACATAATCATAGTTTACACTCTGAATATTACATATGCTTTCTAATACTCTATGGCTGATGGTAAACGATCACTTAAAGATTTTGTTTAAGAACCTATTTGCAAGTATACATACTGATTTGTTTTTCCTAATCTAGACAGTCACATAATTAGTTCAAGTTCATACTATACACTGTTGTATGCACAGAGTGGTGAGTGTGTTTGAAATGATAAAACCAATGTATGGACTTATGGATATTATCAGCTCCATTTTTCCTTATCAAGCAGTGGAGTATATCATTCCATGCCCACTAGTTTATGCATGGGAATTTATAAATTTCTATCCAATGGCAAGTTAATGTAGTCTTATAATCAACTACAAACTGGCATCCTAGGCCTTCTTGCTGTCATGCACTTAAATATCAATAAAGAAGTAGCTATATTGAGATGAGAAATAGCAGTTTCAAGATTATAGTAATATAATTTACATAGCCATTGAAGGATGGGTTAAGGTCGTTTTGCTGAAGCTCGGTAAATAAATACTTAAGCAAAACTATGAAAAACAAACTTCAGATATATCAAGATCTCAATCCAAGCATCATCAAAGCTCTAATAACATGTAAAGAAATCTAAAATCAATGCACAATTTTGATTTACACATATATAATATATAAAATGTATTAAATATGGATTTATCTCAAATGAGGGTACAGCCATATATTTGTATAGTTCTCCTATGATACACTGAAGGACTTCACAAGGCTGAAGTGCAAGTTAGGAATCCTGATCTAGCCCCTAATAAGGCACATATGGTACCCATGTTATCCATGTGCTATTTATAAAACCTATATATCTATCTTTTTTGTATTTCTTATAAGCCATGCTGTCCATGCATACTGATTTTGTGGGGGTCATGTTTCTAGGCATTCCCATTTCGGAAACTTTTACACATTTCCATGTTTTGTGCAACTAAGATTTATATTATGATTCATAATCTATATATTAAAGTATAAATTAGAATATTTATTATTTAGTAGTTAAAATTAAAGGAATTAGCTATTTTTTTATACAAGTACAGTATATTTAAAATGTATATATATATAGATATAACATGAGCTATATATTGAATTTTATATTTTATAAAATTTTATATGTATTTTATCTAAAAATTATAAATAGTCTGATTGAATAAGAGTTCGACTTTCTGTAAAGTAAGGAAGTAGGTTAACGACCCAATACCCGGAGGCATCTAGCAGCTGCAGAAGTCTGCCTTCATATGTGTGACTAGTGGGTTATTTCAGGTGGACAGTTTATGTCTGCATATAATGATGCAGCTGCATGCTGGGGTATCAAATTTCAATAGAGGTTAGGCTGGTAGCCTCAAGTATTGTAGGCTTTTTCTTGCTTTAGGAAAAAAATAAATATATGTTTACATTATATGTACCTACTATCTCCTCGCCATATCCGGATCCTGTCTTTCCAAAAATCTGATGGATCCGTATCCAGATCCGCATCTGCAACCATATTCAGACCCGTATCGAAATCTTGGTAGCTTAGAACCAGACAAGTAGAACTCCATTAAAACAGGTGACAGGAAAACATAGTTCTGATACAATTTCAGATACACATGTCACACACCCTGAGGTGCTGAAGGGGACTTGACATAATAGTCACTGCTCAAGACCTTATTGACCTATGAAAGAAACTGGACTGTAGATATTAAACTCAGAAATTGGATGAAGAAGGAAGAAAATAAATTTTGCAGAAGAGAAAGGACTTTGGAGTCTGGACATCGATGATCTGTTCCTATATTTATGCTTGAGGCTGAGGTTTTTGCTAAATTTGACTTTCTTTTCTCTCCTCAAAGCTGGTTAAAAACTGGATTTCTTGTCATAAATTGCTAAAATAACCTTGGAAAAAAGCACCAAAAAATATCTTCATAAGAAGTGCTGAACTTGCCTCCTTAAAGCCAATGTTCCCCAAGTCTTTGGGACATGTGGGCATGAAAACACACATTGGGGGCATGTGGAGACCACTCCGAAATTTTGGAAAATGCTGAGCTCTTCAAAATTATGAAAAATAGATAATTTGTACAAATCCCAACATATTAACAATTTAACATTTAAATTATTCATCCCATCACCATTTACATACTAAAACTTAAAAGCAAATAATAAATACAAAATAGTAAATTCATCATTGTAACATGGTTGTCAATTCCTCATTGATTCATGAATCATTTATTATTCGAGTATTTGAATTTCACATTGTTAAATTCTAAATTTATAATACATGCACATTTTCCATTATAAGTTTGAATCATAGGCATAAACAGTAGATGGAAATTTAAAATATTAAAATCATAAAATTGAATGGATGAAAAACAGGGAAAATTCCAACTGCTGTTCACACACAGCCACAGAGAATTTTCGTCAAACAGTTTATGAACGACTGATATTAGTCCATAATAATAAGCCAGCCACATTATACTTCACCCAAGCATAAGTAAACCTTTTCTAGCACTGATATACTTTCCATAAATACAATTTGTTGTGGAAGAACAAGATAAATAAACAGACTGTAAACACAGTTAATGCACAAGAATTTTGGTCAAAAAATAATCCTTGGAGAAACCCCACAGCTTGGGGAAAACCATTCAAGAGAGTTTATTTTATTGAGCTTCGTATGGAAATTTCAAATATTACAACTAGCTGTAACAACAATAATTTAAGACTATCATACGCCTTTAAAGCCATGCCCCAGCACCCAGAAATCTGAGCCAACTTGACTGTACAAATTGTCAGTTCAAGTACAGCTGTACGGATTGCTACAGTCACCTTAAACAACATGCCAAAATGAGAAATAAAGTGTAGACATGATAGAATTACCTTTGCTATTAATGACCTCGATTTCCATGCATATAACTCAGCCTAGAAATCTGTTCCTTCAAGTCTGCAGTAAGGCCTGTCACCATCAGCAGTATGGCATGTCATAAAATTCAGCAGTACAGTTCTTTTTTGCTGTTACAGTCTTGTCTTGGGAGTTGTGCCATCCCAATTCTCTTGGGAAGTGTGCCCTTTCTCAAACTATAAATATGGAAATGCATGCCAGATCTCTACCTTCTTCCTCTTGTTGAAGTGCGTGCTAACTGGCTGCATCTGCCATACTCTTCTTCTCCATCTCTTTTGAGTTTAATCTCTCTCTCTCTTTCTTGGAACTTGTGCCTCTCCTCAGATTATATTAAAGTTCAATTTATATTCTGAAAGTTCAATTTATATTCTGAAAATTACAGGTCTGTTATACAGAAAATTAGATAAAATACATAATTGAAAATGAGGGTTTAAGGATCTAAAAATCAATCTGAAATTAATATTTCTTTGCTGGAAATTTACAGATTGTTGGAGCAAAAAATAAAGGGATTTTTTATTGTTCTCATCTCTTTTAAACGAGCATAACTCTGATAGTCCTTGCATTTATGGAGAAAGAATATCTTCCTGTGAAACTCTGTCCAACTGCTTCTCCTAGCTACCACCATCACCTTCGTCCCATATAGAATCTGAAATTTGAGTGTCTACTTGACCAAAATCAATGATTGCTTCATGCTGAGATTGAACAAAAGGATCAAAATCTCTCCTTTCAGGGGGCATTATCACCGTGCTTTGATGCTTGCCTCTTTTCCCTTCTCTTCTATCCCGGGATCCCAAAAAGTTGCCAGTGCTCATCCTTTCTGTCTCCATGTTGCTCAGAGAAATATACTACTGGGAATAACTCTCTCCCACTTTTTAAATTGGCTCTGTTTCCAACTTTTTACCTCCTACATTCTCACTCAATGTGAAAGTC
Source organism: Pseudotsuga menziesii (assembly GCA_001517045.1). Classification (NCBI taxonomy): domain Eukaryota; kingdom Viridiplantae; phylum Streptophyta; class Pinopsida; order Pinales; family Pinaceae; genus Pseudotsuga; species Pseudotsuga menziesii. Next base: position 619,897 of record LPNX010078537.1, on the reverse strand, counting down.
CCAAACATACATGTGAGAACTCATGGGTGACTAAGAAAAACTACCCACTGTCACCTTGATAGTATTATCTCTCAGTTTAGGTCAGCTCTCCTATCTAGTTCAAAGGGGGGAATCCTGACAACAATCTAAGTCCAAGGTGTATTCAAGGAGAGAAAGGGGTAAATGGACTTAGGGTAAATCTGGTTCTAATTTGAATTGTAGCAAGTAAATTCCAGGTTTACACAGCTTTTAAACAATGATTAAACAAAGATATTCTTAGGCTAAAACAAATATGAAAGTTCAATTTATATTCTGAAAATTACAGATCTGTTATACAGAAAATTAGATAAAATACATAATTGAAAATGCTTTGATTTGTGCTGCTGGTAACATTATCACAACTTTACTTCTCTCCCAGAATATGTTATCAATCAATCAAATAAACTTGCCTCCCCAGAATACTCCTCAGTAGATTCCGATCAATCAACTTGCTTTCCCAGACTACTCTTCAGTTTCGACAATAAAATCGAACCAAAGCCTATACCGTCTCCATGTCTATTGTCCACCCACCTTCCCATGCTTTAATTTAGTTGCTGTTAGGATTATTCCCACCATTAGTGTTCAACATCGATATGAGGAACTAAGTGGATTGATGAGGAGTAATTTATTTGATCCTTATGAGGAGGTGGAGCTGGATGAGAAACCTATATGTGAGCCAGTCTTCCGGGAGAGAGGGGACAATCATGAGCCATCAGCCAGAAGCCGATAGAATTTCATAAAGGGCCTAGAATTTCGCCTTTCATAATGAAAGGGTAATGGATAAAGCAACTAGAATGGATATGCGGGCAGTATATAACGGTAGAATGTGGGGCTGTTGCTGGGTGTTCTTTATACTGATTCAAAGCCATGAAAATCAGAGTTACAGGTCCATTGAAATAGTGTAACTAATTACCAATGTATAAGCTAACGTAAATGGTTCTTTACCTTTCTCAAATGATATACCAAAGCTTTCACAGCCATAAAAGGTTTTTCTCTGAATGATAAAAAAAAAATCATGGTACCAAATGCCAATTATACATCTGTGTTCAAACACCAAACTGCTAAATGCTAAGAGATATTTATTGGTTGTGTGAAATAACGAGCCTTGTATATTTTGGGAAATTGTGTATGTTCGAGAAAGTGTATAAGATTAAAAGCTCTTGACACTAAACTGATGCCTAATGAGGTTCTTTAACTTCAGGGGAAGCTCTTGACAGTATCAAAAGCTCTCAAAAGCTCTTGACACTATCAAAAGGAGATTTGACATAAATTGTCAAAATCTCTTGACACTATAAAAAAGAGATTTGACATAAATTATTGGATTTCTCTTTATCCTTTCTATTTGATACCGTGGGACAGAATTGGTTGTCAAATCCATGGCTCATGGCTCTGACAACCAACAATTTATGAAATAATATTTTATGAAATTTTAGAGCCATGGCTCTGACAACCAGCAATTTATGAAATAAGATTTTATGAAATGTAAATTTAATTCGTTGATTTGTTTAAGATTAGGTGAAATTGTAATAGGTTGCGATAATACTTTACTTTGGTTCTTGTTTACATTTATTTGTTAAATTTTCCCTCCTTTGTCCTTCACTCGAACTCGATCTAGTTTTTCCCTTATCTGGCTAAAAAATATTCTTGGCTTCTCATTGCTCCTCTGCAACTAATTTGAATAATTCGTTGATTTGTTTCATTGATTTGTTTACGATTAGGTGAAATTGTAACAGGTTGCGATAATACTTTACTCTGGTTCTTGTTTCCAGCTATTTGTTAAATCTTTCCTCCTTCGTCCTTCACTCGAACTCGATCCAGTTTTTTCCCTCATCTGTCTACAAAATATTCTTGGCTTCTCATTGCTCCTCTGCAACTAATTTGAATAAGGTTTGGAGCTTAACTGATTTTTACATATTCTAATTAAAAACATCTTTTTAACTACCCCAAGTAATTAATAGAAATGCTAAGACAAACACATCCACTACTCTATAACTAAGTGGCCTCAGCGTGTTGTAATCCGATCTTGACCTAGAAATCCAAATACCAAAAACTATCTTCAGACATATGTGATATAAAATTACTGAAAAATCATATATCATTAATCACAATAAGCAAGAAAGTGTGCAAATGAATAGGGATGGAAGGCTTCTATGGAGAGTCTTGAAACCAAAAGATGAAAATTATAATGTTGAAGATGTTGGCATGAATTGCAGTCACCGAACGTTTTGTTACGATTCAGGAACTTTAAGAAAAGTTACCTGCAGTATCCCACAAGCCCAAATTGACACTGTACCCATCAATAACAACATTTTCCCTGAATTTGTCAAACACATGCATTATGGAGGGATCATAGGAGAAGTATTTCAAAGTTCAGAGTTACCACTGCTATAAGAGTAAGATAGTACTAACACCTGGGATATTACTGTATAGAACATCAAATCTGGGGGGACTTGTGAGCAAACCCATATTTTTAAATTGGCAAAGCAATATTACTGTATAAAACACCAAATCTGAGGGGACTTGCGAGCAAACCCATATTTTTAAATTGGCAAAATATTTGGTAACTGTAATTAATTCTTTAGAAATAATCCCCTATCTAAAAATTTCTATGAATGAATTAGAAGAAGAACCAAATATCTGAACATGGTAACATACCAGTTCCTATGGTGTTGTGTTTGATCACCACATACTTGGAGGCAGTCACATGAATAGCATCTGTATTAGGACTATGCTCAGGAGAGGTGACTCTGACATTGATTGCTTGTGCAACAAAACATTTTTGGAAAGTCATGTGCATCTATTGACTGTTCTGAACATTTAGGTTTCTCACACAGATTGTTGATGGATTCAAAGGTTAGCGCCTGAATTCAAGAAAACAATAGAACATCAATTAGCAGTTGGATCACATATCGTCAGAGATAGATAATCATGCATACTCAGTGGATGACAAACATACCGTTTGGAGCTGAGGAACATGGCTGCAAGATCACACGAGAAAGTTAAGTTTGTATGACTAACTATAAAACAAATATAGAATATAAATTTGTCTGGAGGATAATTTCGCGATCTTCATACGTTGGATTTGTTTACTTCTTAGGGTTTATTCTGCCTTTCCTCTCCACTGGCATCAATAGTTCCTCTTCCTTCAACAGTTAGATCGTAGACACTATGGAAATGAAGTCACAACCTGGAATTCAACCCTTTCTAAACACTAGGATCCTTTGGTGCTGTGATTTTCCCCAACACGAATACAGTAACAACTTCAACTTGAGCATATTATTCTAAGCAGGCATAATGACTTATGCAGAATAAAGTTAGTTTCTATAAGACAAAATCTATATTCAATCTCAGGCAAAGGATTTCTTGAGAAGTAATAAACTTGTACTATTAAGGCAGAGTGGCATGTGTCTACTACACGTGCTTTGATTTGTGCTACTGGTAACATTACCACAACTTGTTGAGCCTGGAGATTGGTGTCACCATTTGTCTGCAGTAGCATCTTGACCTTCTCTTCGGTGTTCCATATATTTGCAGCTTAATGTTTCCTTGGTGTTGAAATCTATCTATCATTTCAAGATACTGTTTATGGTATCCATAACCACTGATCTGCATTGCATTCAGCATATCTACAGTGTTCCCACGTCTTGTTTCAGGCACCCACTGTGCTGGTGACAATTTTCTGGCATTTTTCTGCCTGCAAAAACTGCCCATATTCTGTCTTTGATATTTTTGATGTGTTGTAAGTTTGCAAACTTTCTATATTTGTGGGTATCATCCTTATTTTACATGAGCTTCATTCTCCATGGTTGCCATTAGAGGAAGTACAATTGAATCCTCCTTGGTTGTATCTTCCATCTGGGCCCTTGTTCACATTGATATCTCAGTTGACAATACGAGCATCTGGGCACTGCAGTCTGATCTATCTCTCCTTTCCATTTTCTCCACTACAGGGTGTTTTTGTATTCAAGGTTTTGCTGTTCTGCACAAACTCAACCTAGGCATGTATCTTGAACTGTCTGTAACTGTGTTTATTTCAATGGGTTACATGGTCTTTGTTCTGCAATGCCCACACAAGAATCAGTGTGTTCTCAAATGATGTCCATGCATGTTTCACACAGGTGATCTTCATGTATCCACTCTCTATTCATTTTCTTATGCTTCCATTTGACCCTTGCAGTGATGTCTTGATAAATGAAGATTGGTCCTGATCAATGCAACCTTTTTTAACTTCAGTTTTGAGGTCAAAAAATTCAATATTAACTGGCTGTTGCACTTTTAAACTTTTCAAATTATTAATGCCATTTTGACTTTTCTAAAATCTTAGATATATTTGTACTTTCCTTGTTATACTTGGTGTCCAGACTTCTTATGGTGCAGCGTTGTTCACCAATGATTGGAAGACTCTCAGAAACATGATTCCAGGTTTCAGGTATATGTCATATTTGTTTATAGGTTGCACACATGTACAAATGAATGCCAAAGAGAAGAAAAAATGAGAAGATACAATTTTATTATTGAATACTTTTCTCTTACAAATATAACATCTTGATTCACACATTTATAGCATGGTGGTTTAGCCACCTAGCCTTTAAATTTTCATTTGGTCACATGTCATAAAATTAACGTTAAACACATTTGTGTGTTGTTAATATTGCAATATGCCATTTTTTCAAAGAAAAAAATCTCCATTTCTATTCCCCATGAAAATTGAAATCACATTTATGAGGTGTTTTCTGCACTTTTCTGAAAGTCGTCAAAAAACGACTCCAGAGTCCAGTCTATCAGTCTATACTCTATAGTGTCCAGAGTATGCCCTTGGGCCTTATTGATTCTTGTTATCTAATAGCTCTGTACTTTGTTCCAGACCTGTTCCCTGAGAACCTCTTTGCATCTAAGCATATCTTCCCTATTCTTCAAAATAGGAATTAGATTCCATGAGTACTCCCAAAATTTTCTAATTATGTACTTCAAATTTTGAAGGCATGTTATTAAATTAGATATTTCCCCTTGACAATATTATAACAGTTAGTGAGAGATACATTTTGATTTCATCATTTTTATGTGAGTTTTGAATTTTCCTATCTGCTTTTAAATTTTAATGGCCATGCATGAATTGATCTTGTGATGCAGATAGGTTTAAGTTTAACTGTCTAAATCTTAAAAAATTTCAAGCATGTTTGCATAATTGGCTTCATATTTCATTACAGTACAAGAAGAGTTTGCTTTGACAATGCCCTAGTTTTATTCAAATGGCCTAGTTTTACTCAGATGATTGAAATTCTATGCTTATCTGATAATGTCTATAAAATCTACTGACCCCCCAGGCACAAGAGAATGCAAAGATGAACTACGCAAATTCCTAAATTCAGTGATGCTAATGATGTGTCTAGAGGTATTTTGGAGAAGTTCCCAAAGTGCCTAAATGTTGTTCCTCCTAGAGTTCTCAATGGTTCATCATTAGGTGTTACTGCTGAGACATATAATGTTGATACACAGTTGTGGAGAAAGCACGTGAAAGGCTACAAAAGAATGAAAAAATATATTAGGGAGAGTAGATATCGCAATGTTATGTACATGAATGCAGGTCTTGGTGGCTTTGCAGTAGCACTTACATCCGACAAAGTTTGGGTTATGAATGTTTTCCCAACCATTGCAAAAAACAATACACTTGGTGTGATATATGAAAGAGGCCTTATTGGAATTTATCATGACTGGTATGGTTACCCTTCATTTATCTTTTAATTTTTGCAAGGATTTAATTTTTGTTATAGAAATATAACCTATAGTAGGAGGACCACAATTCACAACAATGTACATGCATAGGTAGAAGACTAGGTTTCCACTCTCATCCCATTTTGGGAAAAGGATTATAGGAACAAACTGCATCTAATATGTAATATAACATGTAAAAACTCTGGTTTTTGTATCCTTATACCTTTTTAATGGCCCTAGTGAAGCACAATAGATTGATAGACAAGATGCTCACCCAGTTGAAATCATGCCATGTGTCTACTACACGATGCGCCAATACATTCCATTCTATTTTAAAATGAGAGGATCCCTCCTCGCCATATAACATAAAAATCATGGTTTTCATAAACTGATATGGGTATCTCAAGTATTGTGTAGAATACATCAAATTATTCTTTTCTAAGAAGGCCTTATATTCAGTCCACCAATCTTTCAATTTTTTTACTAGATTGAATTCCTTGGCTATGTACTCATCCAGAAATGTTTTGTTCAATAGCACTTGAATTTTCTTTATCTTAAACATTATTTTGAATGAATAGGGTTGTAAATAAGCTATGGAAACCCTACCTTCACTTATGACTGATCTCATTCCAAGATTAATGTGTCCGAATATCGATTTGACAACATCGTTATATGGTAATATTATTGGTTTGGTGGCAATCAAGTAAAGGATGTGCTTTCTGATATTTCAAAAAACCTCTAAGTCATCATGGTCCTTATGGAAGTCTTCATTGACGAACATTCTATACATGTATTTGGGCACTCAAGGTCATCCTCGAATCCAATTAAATGATTTGTATCTATGAGCAACATTGGATCTGCATCTTTCCAAGGGTTGTGACTTTCTTCAACTTCCCATTTTAAGGTAGCTTCCCTATTCCTTGTGATTTTGACATTTTAAATAATAAATATCCTACAATAAAAAATGAAAATACAAATATTAAATCTTGTAGACATAATTATGTCAATAGGTGAGTTATGAACATAAATCAAGTCTACCTCAAGTTTCGAGCTAAAACAAATGGACTTTGAGAAACAAGATAGCAGGTGAACAAACTTGGCTTCTCTAGCAAGTTTACAAAGGATAATGGTGAATATTAATTGTGAAATACCTCCCTGAGCTGGTTAAGATTATTAATGAAAACTATATATATGCACGGGTGGCAAAGTTTGGTGATAAGTCCTGTATTTTGTTTTTGCAATGATTTATGGAGTTTGAGGATATGCCCTTATCTGAAATCCTTATGGCATGCTTAAGTGGCAAGCTGGGGTGCATAACTTTTGAAGAGAAATGTTTTGACCATGTCATTTGCACCAAGGGATTCACATGAAGCCCAAGTGCAGTTTTCTTTGGAGCGAGGTGTGCCTGCTGTGATTGGTGTAATGGAGACACAACAGCTTCCTTACCCTTCCCATAGTAGGGATCGAAACGTCGAGATTTGCGAAGTCATCCCACGCAGCTCCTTCTTATTTACAATTCTCCACTATGTAAATGACTACTTTCATAAATACTAGTTATAAATGGTAAGTTGTAATAGTAATAATTATGTAGATTGTAGATTGATATCTATCATAAATTTGTTTGAATATCATCATTGTCAAGCAATAACAACTTCTTAAAGGGTGCTAGCTCAATGGTAGAGCGCCTGCCTAATTATAGGCAGGAGGTTGGTGGTTCGATTCCTCCGTGCCCTATCATAAATTTGTGACTACAAAAATGAATAAATTCACATATATACGACTATTGGTAGCTAATTTCTCGTATCTTAGTCGTATTTAGCTTAGTCATTAATATGTTAACATCTAGTAGTTTATTTAGTCGTATATTTGGTCATTAATGGTTGCAATCAGTGACTAAATCAATGATTAACTCAGTGACTAAATCAATGACTAAATATGTGACTAAATCTGTGACTAAATCAATGACTAAATCATTAACTATCAATGACTAAAACAATGACTAAATCATTGACTATCAATGACTAAAGCATTGTCTATCAATAACTAAATCATTGTCTATCAATGACCAAATCAATGACTAAATCAATGACTAAATCAGTGACTACTAAGTCAAGCTATTAATGACTAGTGAAATATGACTATCTATAAGATAGTGGTAATTTGCTACTATTAGTCACCGACTCAAAAATAGTCATTTATAGCCTGATTTTAGTCATTTTTTTAGTCATTAATTTCTCATTTTCTACTAGTGATTTCATCACTGCAGCCAGAACAAGTACCGATCTGATGGAAGTGTATCTGGTTACAGGAAAAAATGTTTCTTCATAGTCTATACCTTCTTTCTGGGAGAAACCACGAGCAACAAATCTTGCCTTATATTCATCTATACTACCATCTGCAGCATGCTTGATCTTGTAGATCCATTTGGAAGTTACAACTTATTTACCTTCTGGTCTTGGGACAACATCCCAAACATCATTCTTCATGATCGACTAATACTCTTCGATCATAGCATCCTTCCATTCTTTTCGTTCCACCACTTCTTCATAATTGGAAGGTTCTTTATCAATCAGATCACATAGTAATGCTACATAGTCGGAGCAGGATCTGGTCCTCTTTCTTTCTCTGTGATTCTCTTCTGGAGCCCCATATCTTTCTGCACCTTGGATAACTTCTCATACCCAAGTAGGTTTCCTCTTGTGAGGATTCTTTTCCTGAGGTGGATCTACAGTTCTTTGTGGTTCTTCAAATTCTCGATCTTATTCTTGAGCTTCTTCATTCATGGTTGTGTCATGAATCCTGGGTGCTTCTGCTTCTTCAGATTCTTCAGTAGGTTTCTTTCTGGATTTTTTGTAAGTTGTGTCTTCACCAAATGTCACATCCCTATTGATATCAATCTTCTTGAATCTTGGGAATTATATTCTTTAATCCCTCGAGTTTTCAAAATATCCCACAAATATACCCTTCTTACCTGAAGGATCTAATTTTGTTCTCTTCTCTCTTAGAATGTGTATATACACAGGACAGCTGAATATTCTGAGATGGCTGACTTTTGGTCTCTTGCCGGAGAAGACTTCTTTGAGATTCTTGTTCTCGAGTACTCTATATGGAGTATAGTTCTGTACATACATTGTTGTTCTAGCGGCTTTCGCCCAAATATGCATAGGAAGATCTTGATCATGAAGCATTGCTCTTGCAGCTTCCATGATATTTCTATTCTTCCTTTATACAACTGCATTCTGTTGTGGATTATAATGAGTGGAAAACTTCCTCTTAATCCTTGAGTCTTTGGATTGCTCTTTGAATTCATTTGAAGCGAATTATCTGCTATTGTCTGATCGAAAGGTATTGATCTTCTTTTCAGTGTGATTCTCAATCAAGGCTTTGAATTCCTTAAACTTCATGAACACTTCATCTTTGTTATTCATGAAGTAAACCCATGTCTTCCTAGAAATGTCATCAATAAAAGAAACATAATATGCATACCCACTTAGTGAGCTTCATGACATAGGACCGCATACATCAGAGTGGATGATTTCCAAGATTCCTTTGGCGTTGCTTTCACTACTTGGGAATGTCTTCTTTGTATTCTTTTCTTTCGTACATCCTTTGCAGACCCCATCATGTTTTGCTTGGATTTTTGGAAGACCTTCAACATCTTGTCTTGCAATAGGTAGTGCTCTGTAATGCACATGTGCAAGTCTTCTATGCCAATGTTCATTTGGCTCTACTATGTCATGGACCAATGCTTGTTCGGGATCGCCCTTTAATTTGTACAAACCTCCTTCTTGTTCTCCAATCACTACTACATCATCGATGGTCTTTCCTTTTGGCCACATGATGACTTGACCATCTATGAATGCAACCCTCATTCCTTTTGCATCTAATGTAGATATGGAGAGAAGGTTCTTCTTGAGTCCTGGCACAAACAATACTTCCTTCATTATCATAGACTTTTCAGAGTCTAGTTTATAGGAGGATTCCCCACTACCTTTTATTGGATACTGGTAGTCATATCCTATCTTCACCTTGTGAGGTGATTCATGTTCTGACAGTTTCACAAAGGATTCCTTGAATCCTGTCATATGCTTGGAAGCCCCACTGTCTATAATCCAATCAGTGCTTCCATGAGTAATGTTTCCCGTAAGAGAAAAAATCAAAACATATTCATCTTCACTGGAAGAATCTTCACTTTCATATCTGGTTTTCTTCTTGGAAGGTTCATCATCCTATGCAACATGAGCATGATGCATTCTCTTGTTTCCATTCTTCTTATGAGATTCAATCTTGTTTCTAGGATAGTCTTTTGCAAAGTGTCCTCTTTCATCACATATATAACATCTCAATCTAGATAGGTCCTTTCTAATTTTATCTTTATGGTAAAAGTTCTTACCTTTGGAGTGATGACAGTTTCTTCTACCTTTCTTGGAGTGAAATGTGAGGGCTTGATCTTCACTTCCCATCTTCTCTTCTTGAGCTGCTGTCCAAGCTTCTTCTTGAGAGCATTCTTTCCATTGTTTGCTGAAATTGAATAAGTTCTTTCTGGAATAGATTCCTTGGATGAATGAATCCCATGACCTAGGGAGGCCATTCAATGTTGTCATCACAATTTCTACATTCTTCACTTCTTCATCTACAGCTTCTAGTTGTTCTTTGATTTGGTAGACCCTTGTGACATAAGACTGGATGGTCTCAGCATTCTGGATCTTTACATTCTTCAACTGATTCCTTAGAGTCGTCTTCCTATTGATGTTCTGCCCTTCAAATTGTTTGGTTAGGGCATCAAACATAGCTTTAGGTGTCTTGAGAGATGACACCTGTGGGATGAGGTGATCCTTGATAGAATCAGCAATGATTCTCTTTTCCATAACCAAATTCTTCATATGTAAGGCCTTTGCCTCATCTCCCTCTGGAACTGGAACCTCCTCACTGATATAGGAGTCCAACTCATTTTCTTCCAGGACCAGGGAGATCCTATACTTCCAAGCTCGGAAGTTATCAACTTCCTCAAGCTTTTTATCAAGCTTGGTATGATGAGACATATTAACTAAGAACCTCAAATGGAAATACAAAAGATTTAGATCTTACCAGGTCAAGATGTCGGATTTGGATTTGGAGCTAAAAATCCTGCAGAGATGGTTCAAGAGCAAATTAGTGTTTTGCTTTTCCGGAGTTTTTTCCAACCAATTGCTTTGAATTTTATCCCTAACTTCGATTTTAGGGAGGAGATCAATCCAGGCCTGGGCTGACTGAAAAATTCCTCTTCTGTGAAAAGCCCTAATTTTCGACACCAATGTCGGGTCCAAAACTGAAAAACCTCAGAATTGGATTCTGCTTTGACAGAAATATGCGCCCTAGGGAGGAGAGTTATTCCAACCTTCTTTTGCTGAAAATCTGTGGAGAGAGATCCACAAAGTAGGAATCCCTAGTCCCTGCAGCTACACAATGTCTTGTTCTCAGGTTGGCTCTAATACCATGTTAGATTTTTAACATTAAGCTTAGCATAACATTAGGATCTTTAACTGAGAGAACAAAAAGCACAACAGTCAAACACAAGAGACAATGAACACAGTGTTTTTCCTCGGGGAAACCATAAATGGATAAAACCCTGCAACTTCCTCATAGATAGAATCAGCACCAAAGTAAAACCCAAAATAGTAAGTGATATCCCGATAATAGTAACCTTCTTTCTATATAGCCCCAGTGTATTCTCCTTCCTCAACTATAGCCTACACTTGAGTGTGAGTGAGATTTCATCTAAATAGAGATTCCATCTCTCTATTTATACTAATCCCGACATGACTAAAACCCTACTAGGGCCGACCTCTCCAGGAGAGTCTAATAACCCTAGTGCCCCGAAACTGTGGGGAATTTAACCCTTATACAATAGGAGGGTTACCCACAATGAGTTGACATGACTTGTTTACAATATAGATCCTCCCAATAGGAACATCGCGGCATGACACGACACAAGTACATCCCAGAATAAACATCGGGTTACAATAGATAAGAAATACAAGTAAATACATTCTGAAGTTACAATTACATCAACAGGCCTGTGGTAACACATAGGTTCATAGGTTCGAAACAATTATTATGAGTATGATATGATATAGAAATAATTAAAACACATATGGACCATGTAGAGAAATTGAATAAGAGCACAAAGATAGAGAGAGAATTTGAATTCCGCATGTATGCCTCCAAGTGAACTCGAATTAGTAAGAAATCAATTGAGTCTTAGTTGTGATAAAATAAGTTCAGATAACTAAAGAATAAACTCCTTAATTTATGCAAGTGGTTGTTGAAGATGAAACTGATGCAGAAGCACTAGTTACATTTAGTTTTGTTCAATTCTAATAAGATTTGTTTAGTTACACTCAGTTTTATTCAGTTACATTCAGTTTTGTTCAGTTCTATTCATTTATGTTCAGTTACACCCAGTTCTATTTGGTTACATTCAATTTTGTTCAGTTACATTAAGTTCCATTCAGTTACATGCAATTCCATTCAGTTCAGTTCAGTTCATTTAGTTAACTACTCTTTTAGAGGCAGTTAAACTCAGTGAATTAGTGGGGGCACATGGTTGAAGATGAGACAATGTTCTCAGTGTCAACAAGTTACTAAATCCTGCAAATATTCATTACCTTCCTTGTATGACCTAATTTGACTTATTATTAAAGTTATATGCAATTGGAAATATCATTAGAGTCTTCCATTTTATCTCTCCTCTCTTGTTCTCTTGAAAAAAAACAATATGTTATTGTGTTGTATTCATTCTTTACTGATTATCAATCATAATCTAAGATTGTTTGCTTGGTTTTTATCCTATGAATCAGTGGAGGGTTTTCCTAGGGTATATGTCGTGTTCTATGGTTTGATTTATTGATGTCTTGGATTGTTGATGAGATCTATATACACTGAAATTTTGGATTAAAGTTTAAAAGTTCAAGTTTCTTCACATTTTCTTAATCACTAACAAGGTATTAGAGCAAGGGCGTGAAGGAGCTCAATTTTAACCATGCAATCTAAATCCTACATGATCTTCAATTATTGAGTAAAGAGCTTGTAGTCATGGCATCTATCTAAGTCCAATTGGAAGACCGAATTGAAGGTGCTCCCAAATTAAATACATGAAAGGGTGAATTCAAGAGCAAGTCAATATGCACCATTTTCGTCACTTTTCAGGAGACAAATTTCATGGAGACATTCTGAACAATTCGTGAGGAATCATACAAAATGGTTAAAAAATCACTTCTGAAATGGGTTGATCTAGCTTAATCACAAGCATATTTCAAGAATTCACAATTATTTGAGATATATGATCAGGTCTTTGAATATGAAAATATGAGAACTCATGTTATGGTCATTTTCCCAAATTGGACAAATTGATGGAATAACCATGATATTAGTGGTTACATTTTATCATTATTTAATTGATATTGGGTGTAATGAGATCCTAATAGGGTTTATAACTCATTCAAAGAAGAAGAGGATGATCGTTGGAAGAATTTTTCCCCTCATACAAGAGCATTCGGTTTGGTTGCATGGGATCCAGTTTCTCCATGCAGAGATTCACTAGCTCCTGCATGCATTCAAATTTGCAAGGAGATCAAGACCCAAGGACTCCAGTAATATTCACAAGGAAGGAAATATAAAGAGGGAGTATGGAACCCAATAAAATATAAGTACCCAATTTTTTTATTATATGCTATTTATATCTATATTTTTTTTAATGTTTTCATTACAGTCATAGAGATTCATATTCCTAAGATTAAGAATTGTGAGAATATATGTTGATTGTCTTTCATTTAGTTGCAAATAAACAAAATTGATTAGATATCACTATACAACATGCATTATAAAATATCAATATAGAACATGCATGATTGTTTTATAAAATATGAATATAGAGCATATATGATTGTTCATAACATATGAATATATCTAGAATGCATGATTATTTTATAAAATATGAATATAGAGCATGCATGATTGTTCGTAAGATATGAATATAGAGCATGCATGACTGTTTTATAAAATATGAATATAGAGCATGCATGATTGTTCGTAAGATATGAATATAGAGCATGCATGACTGTTTTATAAAATATGAATATAGAGCATGCATGATCTTTTTATAAAATATGAATATACAATTGCATGATTGTTCATAAGATATGAATGTTAGGCTGCA
>LPNX010078537.1:586555-605662 GCA_001517045.1 Pseudotsuga menziesii | reverse complement strand
ATGTGTACATAACTAAATTTAATGTATGCATACATTTCTCATGCTAGATGAAGAGCGCCTTTGTGGTTTTTCTCGAATGGGTTTCCACGTTAACTATTGTGTCAAATTTATGGATGGTGAATGTGTTTAAGGTGCATGTATTTATGTTGCGGTGAGTGAATATCTATCTATTTTCATAGAAATAGTATGTTTATATATGCTGCACTATTATTATGAATTTGTGAAAGTATTTTTGATGCATTGGGTTGTTGATATAATACTTCCATAAGGAGGAATGATGTCGTAGCTTCGTTGTATAGAATAAGTGTCAAAACCACACCCATCATCCTTATTGGAACTCCTTGGAATGTTTCCAAGGGACATTATATCCCCCACCTAACTATGGAAACTTGGTTCTGACAGTTACCCATAAGGAAGATATCTCGGGTGAGACTGCATGTGCATCGTAGGTGCTACCAACCGAGCCTTGCTATGTTGGGCTGATATCTTGGGCCTTGTTGTGCTAAGCATAAGGTAATGAACCACTACATATACATTGAGGTATTCATGTAATTAAAATTTGTGAGATATGGTTATACTAAAACATTGGTTATAATGTTTTACATGTCAATATGTGTTGTTTTTCATTATGCATAGTTGTTAATAACTTGATTAAATTTGGCTTGTAGGGAAAAAAAATATGTCCTGACCTACAAGAAAAATGACATGCTATGAATGAAGAGAAATTTTGATGGCTAATCCTGAAAGAGAACATGATTCTTTGAAGAAAGAAGATTTTGGTAGCATATTGGGAGGTTCTTATGTATTAGGAAGAAGTCAAAATAGAATCCCTAATCCTATTATGATAGATGTTAATACTCTTTAAGATAATTAAATTATCTTATTTACATTCATGTGTCAAGAATATCTTCAGACATAGATGAGGATGAAGTCTCAGTGATGGAGGACCCAAATTACATTCTCACATTCACATGGTGAGAGGGATTTTCAAGTCTCGATAGCTCCTGAAGAACCAGTGTAATTGGTTAACGTACCTCCTGTAAAAAGGGAGACATACATGATGCTCATAATTTATAAGGAAGTTAAGAGAAATATTTAATAATCATGTTATGATTCTTATGATTAGTGGTGTGGAATGTGGAAATTGAACCAGGTGATAGATGAATTTTACTCACAACAATTAACAATTGATCATGCAAAATCACTCACAAAGAGACTGAAAATTGGAGCTGAACACTAAACTGTATTAAATCAGTGCACAATAGCCAACCCTATAATAACATAGGTTGCTGAATAAATAACATACATCAGGGATTTGAATGCATGAGGAGCAATTTGAATCTAGCATAAAGCATGCTTACTAAAAATAAGCAAATCCCCCATAGGTGTAAAAAGCTGATCCCAAATCTGTCATGGAGCTCACGAATTAGAAAAAAGGATTAGGCAAGCTAAAGAGTGGTGGAATGGAAGCTCATGCATGATTTTTCATGGAGAAATGAGTGGAGGATGAAGAGGACAAAAAACTAGTTCACCTCACCTAGTCTAGCTTTTCTATTTTCCTTAAAACACAGAAAAAGCAGGGAATAAAGCAGAAAAAGAAGAAGGGCACCTAGGAGACCAGGAATAAAGAAGATTTGATTCCTTGGGATTTCCCATGTGCTATTTGAGTCAAATGAGGCAAGTTTGACCACTATGGATAGGTAAACGACAACTTGCACAAGGTGGGACACATGAACTAGGCTAATAAGACAGAAATAATTAAATTAATGTCTAAATGGGTAAACTATGGGTTGATTATTCTAACACCCCCCCTTAATCCTGACTTATGAGTAATATATCAGAAAATTATAGGGCCTAGCAACAAGGCTTGGTCACCCTTTACATACTGCATGTTCATTTAAACAAGGAAAGAGGCAAAACCAACTTGGGAAAATCCTCCCTTAAACATGGACTGTAAAACAAAATTGTAGAATATTGTCTCCACTCATGCTTTGACAGCATGATCAGCAATCCCCAGCAGTGATTTGAGATTCCTGAAGGTCTTCTCACAAAATGCTTTGGTGAAGATATCAGCTACTTGTTCTGAAGATGAACAGAAGAGTAGGTGAATGGTGCCATCATGCACAAGTTCTCTGATGTAGTGCATATGGATCTCAATGTGTCTGGTTCTCTGCTTCCGAACCGGATCTTTCCAGATTCGAATGGTACTCTGGTTATCATAGTAGATGGTAGTTGAGTACTCTGTTTTGAAGCGACACTCTCCAAGTAAACCCTGCAACCCTAAACATTGAGTTGCTGCATTAACAACTCCTCTGTACTCTGCTTCTGTAGATGAGAGTGCAATGGCACTCTGTTTCTTGCTTGACCAACTGATTGGCCCTTCTACAAGCATGAACACATATCCTGATGTGGAATTTCTATCTGTGTTATCACCTACCCAATCACTGTTAGTAAATCCAATCAAATCAAGATCAGATTTTGCTTTATAGAAGATCCCATGTGTCCTTGTTTCCTGAACAAAGTTAAGGATCCTTTTGGCTGCTTTCCAATGGATCTCTTCAGGCTGATCCATGAATATAGAAGCCACACTTACTGCATAACAAATATCAGGTCTAGTATGTGTCAAATACAACAAAAATCCAATCAATTTCCTATACAGTGTATTGTTTACCATAGGTGAAGAATCAACTTCTTCCAGCTTCACTCCTGAAAGGAAAGGAGTTTTGCTTGCTTTGCAATCCTTCATTCTGAATTTTTTCAGCAAGTCCAAGTCATATTTGGACTGGTGCACCTTCATTCCAGCTTTGGTTTGAGCAATATAAAGCCCCAAAAATTGACTTAAGAGCCCCAAATCTGTCATGGAGAAGGCTTGGTTCATAGCTCCTTTTAAGGAAGCAATCTCAGCATGTGAGCTTCCTGTAATGAGGAGGTCATCAACATATAACACAATGATAATTAATGAACCATTAACTAACTTCAAATAGACATTTGGATCTGATTTTCACCGAACAAAATTCAGTGATAGCAAGAAGCTATCGATCTTGGCATACCAAGCCCTGGGGGCTTGCTTTAGCCCATACAATGACTTTCTCAACCTGCACACAAGAGAAGGGTTAGTAGAAAAACCTTGAGGCTGCTGCATATATATCTCCTCAGTGAGATCTCCATTCAGGAAGGCACATTTTACATCCATGTGATGTACCTCCCATTTCCTTGAGGCTGCAATGGCTAAGGCTAGCCTGATGGAATCCATTTTTGCCACTGGGAAAAAGTCCCATTGTAATCTATGCCATGAACCTGTGAGTATCCCTTGGCTACAAATCTGGCCTTGTACTTCAGTGGTGAACCATCAGCAGCAAATTTGGTCTTATAGACCAACTTACACTGTACTAGTTTTCTCCCTGGGAGAAGATCCACTAGCTCCCATGTGTTGCTCTTCTGGAGTGAGATGAACTCCTCCTTCATGGATGTTTTCCATATTGGATCTCCTACTGCTTATTCATATGTTTGAGGATCGGACTCCACCATCATATAGAATTTTTCAGCAAACATAGGATCCTTCATGCACAGACCACTCTCAAACTGAGATCTAGTCCTTCTTGGGTCATTGGGATCCCCAGCTAGCTCTCCTGCTGCATGTAGTGTCTTGGCAGCCCATTTTGTCCTTTTAGGGATGCTAGGGTCTGCAATAAACTCATCTACATCAGAAAAATCAGAATCAACATGTTCAACAAACTCTTTACTTACTTCTTGAGGCTCAGGTGGTGAAGATGCTTCACCAACTTCCACTGCTGCAAGGGGTTCTTCTTCAAACTGAACACACCTTTTGATGAAGGCTTTGTTTGTGATAAAATTTATCAACTTGTACCCTTTTGAATCTTCAGAGTATCCAACAAAAAGACACTCTTGGATTTGGGGCTGCAAAGCCTTCCTCTTCTCTGTTGGAATTCTAGCCCAAGCCTTTGAGCCAAAAATCCTGAAATGGGTCACATCTGGCTTGTGCCCACTCCATGCTTCGAAGGGAGTCATGCAATCAAGCTATATATGAGGAACCCTATTCTAAATATAGTATGCACAATTGATAGCTTCGTCCCAGTACTTTGGTGGCAAAGTTTTGGCCTCCATCATGCATGTTGCCATCTCCTTTAGTGATCTGTTCTTCCTCTCAGCAACACCATTTTGCTGTGGTGTGTAAGGGATAGAATGTTGCATCTGAATACCTACATCTGCACAATAATTAATAAACTCAAACTTGACATTCTCACCACCATTTTCATATCTGAGGGCCTTGAGTTTCCTTCCAAACTGGTTTTCAACCAAAGCCTTAAAGACTTTGAATAGGCCAAAAACTTCAGACTTGTGTTTCAGGAAGTGAACCCAGCAATACCTGGAAAAGTCATCAATAAAAGTCAATGCATATTTGGCTTGAATCATGGACATATTATGGAATGGGCCAGCAACATCACTGTGGATCAGCTCGAGGGGTGCAGAGGTTCTCTCATGACTAGCTCTCTCAAATTTGTGCTCTGCGTGTTTTCCTAGGATACAACCTTGGCAGACTCCTTTGGAAAATTTTATCTTGGGAAACCCTATGACCATCTCTTTTTCACTAAGATCAGAAAGATATTTGTAGTTTAGGTGGCCAAATCTTTCATGCCAAATCTTGCTTGCTTCATTAGCATGAATCAGAAGAGCAGAGGGGTTTGAGTAAGGTAGGAAGTGTGAGAACATGTATACCTTTCGAGCATGATTCACAACTCCTTTTGCAATGAATCTACCAGTTGACATCTCTGTGATCTCAACTTCATCAGGGGAGAATATGACCTTCTTAGGAGACCCAGTGTGGGTCATCTGGTACATTGACAGGAGGTTGGAGGCGAGACCAGGCACATACAGCACATTGTTGAACTGACCATGATCAAGATCTATCCTTCCTTTGCCCATACTTTCAGTGAGAGAGTCATCTCCCAGTACTATAGATGGTCCTTTTGACTTGTCCAGTGAGGAGAAGGCCTCCTTAGTCGAAACCATGTGTCTTGAAGCTCCAGAATCAATGATAAAACTGGGTGAGCTTGATGTGCCAGCAACTAGAGCATGAACTCTCTCTCTCTGTCATCTGAACTTGATCCTCCTTCTCTCTTCTTTGAGCTTTCTAGAAGGGAGATACCATTCTTCTCCAGGAGTTGGGTCAGCATGTCTATCTTCTTTTTCATACAAGAGCTTTCAGAGTGATTGCCCTTATTGTAGTATGCACACTTGTTCATTTCACCTTTGTTTTTCTTCTTCTGGTAGTTCTTCTTGGGACCTTGTTGATCCTCTGGAGACTGTTTCTTGTCTCTCTTTTGCTCAGGTGGATTTTTAGCTTTATTTTTGCCTTTTGAATCCACCTTCGAATCTCCAGCAATCAAAGCTTGATCTTTGGATGGTTTGATGGTGCCCATCATCACCAACTTGTCCTGTTCTTATGTGAGAGATTCCATGAAATCTGCAAGGCTAGGCATCTTCCAGGTTCGAGCTGTCAGTATTGTGGCATAGAAGGTAGAAACAAACACTGAATAATTAGGGCCTAGCTTTGAGAGGATGGCCAGTACGAGCTGATCATCTTTCTTTTCAATACCACACTGTTTCAGTTGCAAAACTAGTGCTTTGAACTTGGAGAAATATAGCTACAGGGATTCAAAGCTCATTGGACTCAGAGAAATCAGCTCATTTTCGATTTGATGTCCCCTCATCTCATCTGTCTTTCCAAAAATATCAGCAAGCTTCTCCCATACTTCATTCGGTGATGTCAATCCATCGAGATGGAAAAGGAGGTCTCTGGAAATACTCAGACACAGTAGGCCATAAGCCTTATCCCTCCTGTTGTGCCATTTTATCTTCTCTGTAGCTGCATTGGGCTCTGCTTCTGTTGCCATAGTCACCATGTAGAGGCATTTATCTCTCAACAGTATCTCCATCTCTGCTTTCCATTCAAAGAAATTGAAGGGAGTCAAGATAGTTTTCTGTGATTGATCCATAGCTTAGAAAATCTGTCCCGGCTGTCAGTAGAAGGCTCCCAGTCACTGATGTCGAACCTGCAAAACCATTTTTGAAGGAGAGATAACAATCTACAATGGCTCTAATACCATGTGGAAATTGAACCAGGTGATAGATTAATTTTACTCAGAACAATTAACAATTGATCATGCAAAATCACTCACAAAGAGACTGAAAATTGGAGCTGAACACTAAACTGTATTAAATCAGTGTACAATAGCCAATCCTGTAATAACATAGGTTGCTGAATAAATAACATACATTAGGGATTCGAATGCATGAGGAGCAATTCGAATCTAGCATAAAGCGGGATTACTAAAAATAAGCAAATCCCCCATAGGTGTAAAAAGTTGATCCCAAATCTGTCATGGAGCTCACGAATTAGAAAAAAGGCTTAGGCAAGATAAAGAGTGGTGGAATGGCAGATCATACATGCTTTTTCATGGAGAAAAGAGTGGAGAATGAAGAGGACAAAAAACTAGTTCACCTCACCTAGTCTAGCTTTTCTATTTGCCTTAAAACACTGAAAAAGCAGGGAATAAAGCAGAAAAAGAAGAAGGGTGCCTAGGAGACCAGGAATAAAGTAGATTTGATTCCTTGGGGTTTCCCATGCACTACATGAGTCAAATGAGGCAATTTTCACCACTATGGATAGGTAAAAGACAACTTGCACAAGGTGGGACACATGAACTAGGCTAATAAGATAGAAATAATTAAATTAATGTCTAAATGGGTAAACTATGGGTTGATTATTCTAACATGGCAATCACCACAAAAATATTTTCTTCAGTTAAGGAAAATATGTAGTAAAATATCCGGAAGATTTTCTGGATGATGGACTACAAATCCATGGCCACACATCTAAAGATAAATATGAGATTTTTAATCCCTTTTTTGGATTTGGAGGATCTCAAGTTAGTTGAGATGTATTTGGTTAGTCACAGGTACCAATATCTATTATGTGCTTTACTGTTTGTAAATAGACATGTAAAAATCATGTGTTATGGTACCTACTTGGTACAAGTGTATGTGGACTCGAATATGTCTTGGTCAATGAAATGGAGATTCAAAGATATATGAATTCTGACTAGTGCATTAATCAAGGAAGATCGAATATGTTGCTTCAGGTAGAGCATGTTATAAAGAAGTAAAGATTTATGAGGTTCCTAGCAAGTTATATTTGAGACATAGTACATATCCACAGATGAACATCATTGCCAACATTCTTGCTAAGCCTATTTTTGGGACAAGATTGGTATGGTACATAAGAACTCTCATAGTTGAAGAGGGAGTATTGATGTGTCTTCACATCAAGTACCATATAAAGTTTCCACAAGTTAGTCATGATACATGACTCAGGAAAATAGGGGATATGATACCTTGTGGAGAGAATCCACATGAGCAAAGACATGGTCAAAGTCTCAGAGACTATTGATAATCAAGAAGAGTTATAGTTTTAACTTTCAGAGAATAGTTAAACCTATTGGAGAAGTAGTTGGGGTGTTGTAGTATAAAGAGAATAATTACTCAAAAAGTGATCAGGCCTTGAATAACATCATAGAGAATGGAAAGCTCATAGAGAACTTCTCCAGATAGCAGAAGATTCAAGAAGTAAAAAAATGTTGAAGAGTTAAAGAAAATATAAGATGTTATTTCTACATGTTATTACACATTTGTTATATAATGTTGCATATGATGGATTTAAATTCCATGGATTCTAGTTTAAATAAACTTTATTCTGGATAGGATCCAGATTATGCTACTATGTGTATGTAGTTATTTGGTCTTTGAGAATACATGTTGTATCTTATGCTTGCTACTAGGCATATGTTTAAGTACCTTTTGAGGTACATTAGAATAGGATTTGTATTACATGGCAGACCTATTATATGATTGTTCTATCAATCTATTGTTTTAGCTTGAGATAAGCATTCTAATTTGCGGCTAGTACTACAAAATCTAAGTTTTTTGTGGCTACTACTACAGAAACAAGATGTATTTCTGAGAGTACCTTAGAACAAAAATGTGTTTGTGGATAGTAGTACATACTGAGGATTAGTGTAGCTTGGGAAGCTACCTACTAGGGTGAAATACTTGATCCTACAATTATTAAGTGTCAATATTTCTAGAAAAAAATATATATGTTTGTTATGATAAAACACATTTGAGATGAAGTTTTACTTCATTGAAGTCATAGTCATGTAAAATGAATTATAGTACATAGATATTAATGAGGAGATTTCAAATTTGTGACAAGCCTCTATCTGTGACAAAGTGCTAATACTTTTGAGATAAGCTTGGTGTGGAACGAAATTCCTTGTATGGAAGAGAATGTCTCCCTCATTGAGAGGGAGTGTTAGATGTACAGCTTCAGGAGTCATCCTCCATGAGACTTATTGTGTCATGTTCACAACTTATGTTGTGTTAAGTTCAAATCCTCTCCATGATACTTGTTGTGTCAATTCCTGAACTTATGTTGTATTAGGTTGACTAACTTATTGTGTTAAGTTAAATATCTTGTGTTGTATCAAGATATGACCTTGATCAATTCTTATTCAGAAGAGATGCTAGTACTATGATATTATGGTTAATATCATGACCTTATGTTAAGGTCTGAGACTTCTATTGTATAAAGTCCATAACTTATGGTGTATTAAGTTCACATGAATTATGTTGTATTAAGTCTCGATTTTATACTATGTGATGTATGGATATTCATGGTCAACAGGTTCTACATGTGTCCTTTAGGGATTAGCTACCCCTAGAGTAATTTTCTTTAGCATGTGACTATATGACCTGGGATAATACATATGATCACAGGTTTGGAACAATTATTATTATTATGATATAATATAGAATTATGGAAAACACATATGGACCATGCAAAGAAAATTAATACGAGCATAGAGATAGAGAAAGAACTTGAATTTCCCATGTATGCCTCCAAGTGAACTCAAATTAGTAATACATAACTTGAGCCTTAGTTGTGATAAAAAAAATGTTCAGTTAATAAAAGAATCAACTCCTTAATTTATGCAAGTGGTTGTTGAAGATGAAATTGATGGAGAAGCACTAGCAACATCGAGTTCTATTTACTTCTATTCTGTTTTGTTCAGTTACACTCAATTTTGTTTAGTTACATTCAGTTATGTTGAGTTACATTAAGTTTTGTTCAGTTACATTTAGTTCTATTTAGTTACATTATTATGTTCAATTACATTAAGTTCCATTTAGTTACATGTAATTCCATTCAGTTCACTTCAGTTGATTTAGTTAATAACTCAGTTAGAGGTAGTTAAACTCAGTGAATTAGTGGGGGAACATGATTGAAGATGAGACAATGTTCTCATTGATAAGAAGTTACTGAAGCATGAAAATATTCACTACCTTCCTTGTATGACCTAATTTGACTTTTAATTAAAGTGTTATGCACTTCGAAATATCATTATAGAGTTCCATTTGATATATTCTCTATTGTGCTCTTGAAAAAGCAATATTCTATTGTGTTGTAATCATTCTCTGTTGATTATCAATCATACTCTAAGATTTTTTGCTGACCTTTTTATCCTCCAAATCAATGGACAGTTTTCCCAGGGTTTATCATGTGTCATATGGTTTGATTTATTTATGTCTTTGTATTATTTTTGAGAGCTACCTGAACTGCAATTATGGATTAAATATTTAAAGTTCAGCTTTCTTCATATTCCGTCAATCATTAACAATCCCCTAACATCAAATAGGCATCGTCTGTCTTACTAACCCTTTCATACAAAACAATCCTAGCCATAAATAACATACCTATACTAAGATACTCCATCATTTCAACATGAAACCTACCACATCATCATCATCATCATCACTCCCTCTTCCGAGGGAGGTCCTTTCGAACTACACCAAACTTGTCTTGGAAACACAAGGCATATGCTTAGTCAATATATCTACCACTTGTTCATATCTAGGAACATATTGGATCCATACAACTCCCTTTTGCACCATGTATTGAGTATAATGTAACTTTATCTCTCTATGTTTTGACTTGTCATGAAATACAAGGTTCTCTTTCATCTTGACGCAACTCTGATTATCACAGTATATATCATTCACATCATCACGAAAAATTAGGTGAACATGTATGGTCTCCACCATATACTGACTCAGTGTATTTACATCAAAACATATATTTGGTGGAGTATTCATCAAATACATCAAAGACGCAATAATCTGTAATTATAATGTAGCATCGATTGTATCTGAGGAATCATCATTCAACAACTTCAATTTGGTCACCATTGGATTATTCACTGCTTTGCAATCCAACATCCTAAATCTCTTTAGGATATCGACAACATATTTTCCTTGATTTAGAAAATTTCCTCTGCAAACTCCCATACTTCAAGACTGAGAAAGTAGTGCATCATGCCAAAATATTTTATTTCGAATTCTATAAAAAACTTCTTCTTGCATTCATCAATGAGATTTTCCTCGCATGTTAGGAATAGGTCATCAACATATAGCAATAGAATCATGAGTCCTTCACGTTCAAACTTATAGTAAAGGTTGGAATATGCTTTACATTTGGTAAAGACTAAGCTCATTAGGAATCCATCAATTCTCCTATACCATTCTCTGGGTACTTTCTTTAACCCATATAGTGATTTCTTCAATCTGCATAAATGTGAATTTATGTCATGGGTTTCAAAACCTGGAGGTTGTTCAATGTATACCTATTATTTTATCACACCATCTATAAATGTAGTCTTTACACCCATTTGGTGTAGCTTCCATTTCATCTTGGATTCCAAGGGAAGAATAGTTTTGATTGAGGTATATATTTCTACTGGTGAAAAAGTCTCTTCATAATAAGTTCCTTCTTTTTATGATAATCCTTGAGCTACGAATCTTACCTTGTACTTATCAATACTTTTGTTTGTTAAAAGTTTGTTTTGAATATCCACTTTGGACAAACAACTGACTTCTCTCTTGGAATTGGTACTACTTCCCAGTCATCATTCTTTATAATAGAATAGTATTCTTCGAGCATTGCATCCATCCATTTCCTATTATTTTTAGCTTCTTCAAAACATGTAGGTTTTTTAACAACAATATTACACATCAAGGACACATAGCTGAAATAGATCCTTGATATTTTGATTCCTTCTAGAGCTCCATATTTTTCTAAACCTTGAATGACATTACGATCCCAACATGGTCTTCTTTTCTGTGAGATCGTCTCTTGAGGAATCTCCATAGGCCTTTGAGGATCTTCCATGTCATGGTATTCTGGTATTTTTTCTTCTTCAACATCTTGAATCGGTATTCTACACGTTTCTTCAATTCTAGGGGATTCGTGTTCTTCTTCTCGATCTTCATCGGCATGGTTATTTATGTACTTAGTGAAAGCTACATATTCGTCAAATATAACATATATTCTGATATCGATCTAGTGATAACATGGAATGTACACTATATATTATTTAGACTAATCAACATATCCAACAAATATTACCTTCTTTTCGGAAGGGTCCAATTTTGTTATTTTATCGTTGGGAACATGTATAAACATAGACATCCCAAAATATTTAGGTGGTTGACTTCAGGATTCTCTCCATTAAACATTTATTTTGGATTTTTGTTCCCAAGAGCTCTATGACCAATTCTATTCTGAACATCTACTGTGGTTATATATGCTTCATCCCATAGATTCCTGGGTAAGTCTTGATCATGAATTATGGTTTTCATAGCTTCCATGATATTTCTATTATTTCTTCATTCTACTCCATTCTATTTAGGATTATGGGGTGTGTTGATCTCCCTGTTAATCCCGGCTTCTTTGCAAAATATTTGAATTCATTTGAAGTGAATTCTCCTCCATTTTCATCCCTCAAGGTCTTAATCTTATTTTCACATAAGTTTTTCGGAAGAGCCCTGAATTCTTTAAATCTTTAAAATACTTCATATTTTCCTCTCAATAAGTAAATCCAAGTCTTACGGGAATATTCATATATAAAAGAAACACAATAAATATACATGCTTAATGAAGCGGTTTCCATTGGACCACATACATCTGAATGAACAATGTCCAAGATACTTGTTTCTTTACTGTTGTTGCTTGGTATTCTTCTCTTGAACAAATCCTATGCAAAATACTTCATGATTGATTTGAATTCCTGGTATACATGTGACTACCTTTCTCACAATTGGTAGGGTTTTGTAGTTCACATAAGCAAGTCTCTTATTCCATAGTGCACATTGGTTTATGAAAATTGTTGTTAGAATTGAGTATGTATGTCCTTTTAGCTTCTAAAGTCCTCCTTCTTCTACACCAATCAGAACTACATCATCTATTGTCTTTCCCTTTGGCCACATAAGTACCTCTCCATCTACAATATCAACTCTAAATCCTTTCTTATCTAGATCTAATATAGAAAGTATATTATTCTTCAATCCTAGGACATATAGGACTTCCTTAATCTTCATAGACTTCCTTGAGTCCAACTTGTAAAATAATTCTCCCATTCCCTTGATGGGATATTGATAGTCATCTCCAATCTTTACTTTGTAAGGAGATTTTTTTTACAAGACATTGAAAAGAATCTTTATAACCTGTTATATGTTTGGAGGCTCCACTGTCTACAATCCAAGTGTCACTTCCATGAGAGACCGATCCAGTAAGGGATGAAATAAAAACATATTCTTCATTGGAATATTCATCTTCGTTGTTCTTTTCTTTATCTGAGTCATCATCTGCAACTGCATGGGAATGTAACTTCTTATTTCCCTTCTTGAATTGTTCTGGTTTGATCAGACAATTTCTTGCAATGTGTCCTACCTTTTGACAAATGAATCATTCAAAATATGAGAATTCTCTTTTGAGTCATGAGTCCCTTTAAAAAAATTTATTTACTTTGGGAGAATGATAACAGAACTTTCGCTTATTTTATCATTTCATTGCATGAGCTCCCAAGTCTTGATATTCATTATAATTTATCTTCTATGTTGGCTATTCTTCCTTCTTCTTGCACACATTCTTCCAAATTTCATGTACCCATACCCCATTATCACACGGAATTAAAATTTTTATCGAGAACCGTTACTGTTCATCGAAACATAGGGCATGGCTGTGAACCACTTCTCGACATTTCCAACTCTATCATCATCCCTCCCATATTCCCTTGAGAAGTTCAACAATATGGAGGGAAAGGTATCAAAGGATATCAAACATTGGAGAGAAAAATGCAATGGAAATCAATGATCCCGAATGGTCCCACAGCTAGGGCCAAATCAACGGCTCAGAATCCACCCACAAAAATCAACAGTGCAAAAAGCCCGAGTTGCAAGATCAGAAAGTTATGAAAATTGCAATATTACTTCCTGCATCGATAACAGATCAATGACGGCAAATCATCCCACGAAGATCAACGATGTGAAAACTTGAATTGTAGGATTGAGAATTTGGGAAATTGCGACATCGCGATCCCGCATCCCACATCGAAAAAGACCGTTGTGGAACGAAAACTATAGAAAACTATAATTATCCAAAAACACATCCCCAATCCCACATCCTGCAAGTTGTAGAAGGGGAAATTGCAAAAACCAAGATCTGTAAACCAACATCCCGCATACCACATCCTATAGACTCCGTAAAGGAAGATTTCTATAAGGAAACTCAACTTTTTAACTGAATTCTTGGATCAATTTGATCATTCAGGAAATTACCAATCTATCCAATCTACCATGCAACTTAGTTTAAAATGCATTGAGGGAAAAAATACATAGATTCCTATAATTGCAGTTATTCAAAGGAACAATGCATCAATTCAACACAACAACATGTTCATCATATTCCATTAAGCAATTACAATGCAAGAAATACAATTGCAGAGAATTACATAGACAAGAACACTTATCTTGAACAAAACTTGTCCCACAACCAGCTATGTCATTGCAACGTTCCACCCAACCATAGGCCAGTGCACTCCTCAATCTCTCAGCGACATCGCCACCCCCGAGCTGGGCATGATTTCCTCAAGGAATAAAGCAACACTACAAGACTCATACATGGCCAAGGTGCAATAACACTCATCCAAGCCAACAAAATTGGGTTTATCAGGATGCAGGGGAAAACACACAAATAGATGGGTTTCACAGGCCACTTAGCCAAGCCATCTCATAGTTGGGTATCACAGATTAAACACAGTCAATCGAACCTTCACCTTAAGGACCAGTCAAGCCAACAGATGGGTTTATCAAACTATAAACAGTCAAGACATATCACTGCTCGGTTTATTATTCTAACTAGATAAGACAAAATTCATAGTTTGGTTTATCAGACTATCCAGCCAAAGGTTACTCATAAGGTCAAACTCAAAAAGACACAGCAAAGCCAACAGATGGGTTTATCATGCTACCAACCAAGCCATCTCTCCAGTTGGGTTTATCAGGATTCTAAGGTAATGGGTAGGAAGAACTGCTAAGCTAGTGAGATCATCTATAGATCGAATAACACCTTCACAAGACCTATTTGGCTTGGCTTCACCACTGCCTACACACCCAACACAAGAAAGAGTCCCCTTCTTTGCTCCACAGTCGCTCCGGATACACCTTCCCTTCCAGTGCTCTTCAGAATGTGCATAGTAGGTTTACCAACCACTCTTATCTTATTGTGAGGTTCCACACTAGTTTTTTCAAGCACATTCTACATCTCTCCCATTCCTAAGTCTTGTGCATACTTCATACCCGAACCAGGGTGCACAACAAAACAACCATAGGGAGACTCCACAACTCAAGCTCACTCGAGAACATGAGTAACAGGGTCTCATACACCCTGTAGTTTAAGATAACAATGCAACATATCAATCACAGTCTCTCCAAGGGAAAAACACTTGTAGAACATGAAGGATACACATAGCAATAGCTTCCACTCGAATGGAGAACGAAGATGGTGAATGAGCCAGAATGTCTTGCAGCTCCCCAAAACATGAATGCGTAAGTCAAACTAGCATACGGTTCTAGTGTTTTCTTGTCCATGCAAGCAAAACATGACATTCCAAAACTGGGTGCTCTTCCCAATTTAATTTTTTCCATACTCTTCCCCTTCCAAGAAATAACTACCTCAACCACCTTATGGAAGAATAAATGGTTGGGAAGAGAAGACAAGAAAAAGGGTAGTCGACAACTTTGATGGGTTCTCCCCATGACACATGGCTTTTCCTAAACTGGCTCAAGGTTAACATTCCCACCTCCTTATCCTTAGGAAAATCATGCCCCCATCTCGTTATCTATTGCACTAACATAGCTGGATGTGGGTTTTTCATTAATTTGCTTCTATACATGATGTTTACAAATGTGCTTGACTTACCATAGAAACCATAGGAATCAACCATGATCGCCTATATACCAAACATTAATCAATGACAGGGCCTTGGCCTTGAGCTCCTTGTCATGATTCCATATAATATTTACATCATATGCATTAATGCAACGGGGTCAAAACTAGGGTGTTAGATTCCCCTCCCCCTTCAATAGCACTGTCCTCATACAAAATTGAACAAAAATTAAACAATGGAATCACCTCAGTGCTCCACAGAATTGAACAAAAATGGATGTGCCAATTGCATGGCATTCTCCAGCTCCCATGTAGCCTCTTCAGGTCCGTAGTGCTCCCACTACACCTTTTTCTGTCCTATGGCTCGGTTCTAGAGCATGGTGACCTTCTTGTCAAGAATTCGCATTGGCTCGATTCGGAACTCTCCCTTGGGTTCCACCTAAATCACATCCAATTTGTCACATGGTTAGGGTGACGTATATATTTCTTAAGCAAAGAAACATGGAAAACATTATGAGCCCTAGTGCTAGCAGGAAATGCAAATCTATATGAAACTGGCCCTATTCTTTCAAGCACTTCAAACGGCCCACAATATATGTGTGACAGCTTGGCACTACTTCCAAGCTTCAAGGAACTCTTATTTTCCCTCACTCTAAGGTAAACATGATTCCCAACACTGAACTCTATATTCACCCTATGCTTATCAGCATAGCTTTTCTGTCTATCCTGGAATGCTTTCAGATTCTGCCTGATATTTACAACCTCATACTCCATCTCCTTGAGCAATTTTGGACCAATCACAACTCTGTGCACTTGATTATCCCAATTCACTGGTGTCCTACACCTTCTTCCATACAAAGCTTCATATAGACTCATCCCTAAGGATGCTTGTTGTCCATTGTTATAAGCAACCTCTACCAAGTGTAAATAATCTTCCCACTTGGTTGGTTTGTCCATCACATACATGCAGAGCATGTCTTCCAGCACTTGATTAACTCTCTCTATTTGACCATCATTTTGAGGATGGTACGCGGTGCTGAAGTTCAGCTTTGTATCCAAATCCACAAACAGCCCCTTCCAAAAATTGGAAGTAAACTTGACATCTCTGCCAGAGACTATTGCCTTAGTCAATCCATGCAATTTGAAAATATCCTTCATGAAGATATTTGCAATGTCATTAGTCTTATGCGTAGACTTAATTGGTATAAAATGTGTTGCCTTTGTCAACTTGTCCACCACAAACATGATGGAATCATGTTGTATCCAAGTCATTGGAAATCCTGTAATGAAATACATGGAAATAACTTCCAGTTTCCATTCGGGAACTGGAAAAGCATGCAACGAACCCGTTGGGTGTCGATGCTCAACCTTCACCTGCTGAAATTTCATGCACCTAGAAATGTATTCATCCATGTCCTTTTTCATTCCTAGCCAAAAGTACTGATTTCTAGTTATAGAAATTGTCTTCTGATATCCTGGGTGACCAGAATTCTGAGCTTGATGGATCTCACCCATAACAACTCTCCTCAACTCTGCTACATTTGGAATGTAAATTTTGTTCTTATAAGTAAAAAGTCCATCTTCTTCCGATTTATATACCTCATACCTCTTCTCAATACTTTGCTATTGCAATTTATCCTTAACTTGCACATTCAATTCATCTTCAGCAGCATGATTAACAATCTGTTGCATCAACTCTGATTGGAAAACACTAACGGATGCCACATACATTTACTGCACCTTCATGCTAAGCGCATCAACTACCTTATTCTATTTCCCCTTTTTGTGCTTAATATAAAAATCAAACTCACATAAAAACTCCAGCCATCTAGCTTGCCTAGCATTCATATTAGGTTGATCAAACAAATACTTCAGACCACAATGGTCTTTCCTTAGCTCAAATATTCTGTCCGTCAAGTAATGCCTCCACATCTTCAAAGCATGTACTATGGCTACAAGTTCCATATCATGATTACCATAGTTCTTCTCATGTTCCTTCAACTTTATGGACTCATAACATATCACGTGGTTGTCTTGCATAAGGACTCCCCCAAGCCCTTGACCACATTCATCTGTACACACCACAAAATCTTTCGTTAGGTCTACAACTTTCAAAATCGGTGCACTTGTGAGAAGATTATTCAACCACTGGAAGCTTTCTTTGCACCTCACTGTCCATTTAAACTTTATGCCCTTATTTTGCAAAGAATTAATGGCATGTTCAACCTTGGAGAATCCTTCAATGAATCTTTTGTAGTATCCTGCAAGTCCCATAAAAGATCTTACATCCGTCACATTTCTTGGAGTAGGCCATGTTAGAATAATCAACCCATAGTATTACCCACTTAGACATTAATTCATTTATTTTTGTCTTATTTGCCTACTTCATGAGTCCCACCTTGTGCAAGTTGCTAATTGCCTATCCATAGAGGTCAAACTTGCCATATCTAACTCATGTAGTGCTTGGGAGAGCCTTAGGAATCAAATCTACTTTATTCCTGGCCTCCTAGGCGCCCTTCTACTTTTTCTGCTTTATTTCCTGCTTTTTCAGTGTTTTAAGGCACATAGGAAAGAAAGACTAGGTGAGGTGAACTAGTTTTTTGTCCTCTTCATATTACACTCTTTTCTCCATGAAAAAGCATGTATGAGCTGCGATTCCACTACTCTTTAGCTTTCCCATGTGCCCTTGCCAATTCGTGAGCTCCATGACAGATTTGGGATCAACTTTTTACACCTATGGGGGATTTGCCTATTTTGAGTAAGCCTGCTTTATGCTAGTTTTGGATGCCTCCTTATGCATTTGATCTCTTGATGTATTCTATATATTCAGAAAACTATGTTATTATAGGGTTGGCTATTGTACACTCAGTTAATATGATTTTGTGTTACAGCTCCATATTCAGTCTCCACTGTTAGCAATTTTGCATGATCAATGGATAATTGTTGTGGGTAAAATTAATCTACTACTGGCCTGAATTTCTACATGGTATCAGAGCCATTGTAGGTTGTTAATCTCCTTCAAAAATTGTTTTGCAGGTTCGACATCAAGACTGGGAGCCTTCTACTAACAGCCGGGACAGATTTTCTAAAGCTATGGATTCACAGAAAACTATATTGACTCCCTTCAACTATTTTGAATGGAAAGCAGAGATGGAGATCTTGTTGAGAGTGAAAGGCCTCTACAGGGTGACTATGGCTATAGAAGCAGAGCCCAATGCTGCTGCAGAGAAGATCAAATGGCACAATCGGAGAGATGAGGCCTATGGCCTCCTATGTCTCAGTATTTCCTGAGACCTCCTTTTCCATCTCGATGGATTAACTTCACCGGATCAAGTATGGGAGAAGCTTTCTGATCTTTTTGGAAAGACAGATGAGATGAGGGGACATCATATAAAAAATGAGCTGATTTCTCTGATTCCTAGTAGCTTTGAATCCCTGCAGCTATATTTCTCCAAGTTCAAAGCACTAGTTTTGCAGCTGAAGCAGTGTGGTATCGAAAAGAAAGATGATCAGCTCGTATTGGACATCCTCTCGAAGCTAGGACCTGACTGCTCAGTCTTTGTTTCAACCTTCTATGCCACAAAACTCACAGCTCGAACCTGGAAGATGCCTAGCCTTGCATATTTCATGGAATCTCTCACACAAGAACAAGACAAGTTGGTGATGATGGGCACCATCAAACCATCCAAAGATCAAGCTTTGATTGCTGGAGATTCGAGGGTGGATTCAAAAAGAAAAAATAAATC
>LPNX010078537.1:502703-581988 GCA_001517045.1 Pseudotsuga menziesii | reverse complement strand
GCCCATTTTAGACCTCAAAATTCCTCTAATGGGAAAACAAGAACAAACTTGTCCAAATACATGATGAAGACACTATTCATAAGGCACATAAATGTAGGTGGTTGATTTGTGAGACCAATTGGTACCACTACAAACTCATAATGCCCATACCTTGTTCTAAAGGATGTCTTATGTATGTCTTCATCCTTGTTTCTCACCCGATCGTAACTTGGCCTCAAGTCAATCTTGGAAAATACCTTTGCCCCTCTCATTTCATCAAAGAGGTCATCAATCCTAGGAAAAGGATACTTGTTCTTTACTGTGACTTTATTCAGTTGTCTGTAATCAATACACAATCTAAGTGTACCGTCTTTCTTCTTTACAAACAAAACTAGTGCTCCCAAAGGAGACACACTCGGCCTGATATACTTTTCCTCCAATAGATCTTGCAACTGCGTCTTCAGCTCTAAAATTTTTGGTGTACTCATTTTGTAGGGTGTCTTCGACACTGGTGCTACTCCTGGCACAAGTTCAATCATGAAATCAATTTCCCTCCTCGGAGGAATCCCTAGAATCTCATCAGGAAAAACATCCCTGAATTCTTGCAATATATGGAATTCCTCCAACCTAATAGTTTAATTCTTCGTTGCCTCCACAATATGATCTGCAGATACAATTGGAAACCCTTCCTACAAAATTTCTTCAGCTGCATTGCTGAAATATGCCTCACAGAAATTACCTTTTGAATGCCTCTTATCACTCTCGGGTACCCTTCTTCATCCACGCATTCAAAATTCTTATGGTAACATTCAAGATTTACCCTGTGAGCTTCTAACAAATCCATTCCAATGAGAACATCATCAGGACCAAGGGGTGAAACATTCATATCTACATAAGTGACCAATCCATTCATCACCAATGGAGATTTCTCTACCACTTCAATAACCTTTCTCTTAGTTCCAGTGGATAGCTGAACTAACCACGATTTTCTATGTCTCACTTTCTTGAAAGCACAAATCTCCACTACTCTAGGAGCAATGTAATTGTGGTTAGAAATGGGGTCAATCAAAATAGAAACGAATTGCTTAGCAATCTTACCTGCAACTTCAACCACAGTTGACTGGTGAACTGCCTGGTGCTCCTCTAGTGCTACATAAATCCTAGGGATGACCCTCACTACTTGACCCANTGAAATTCTATTGGTTCTTGAATTCCAACTCACAAAAACTTATTTTGGCACGTTTTCTTATAAGGCCCATTTTAGACCCCAAATTTCCTCTAATGTCAAGATTATCTAGATCCAACTCCTATTTCGAATCAAAAGCCTAAATGGGTTGGAAAGTTCATTGAAGCAGCTGAAAATGATGTTGGGAAGTCAGATGATAGAATAAAAACGAGGTCCCAATATCAGAATGAAATGGTTTCACTCTCTCACAGAGCTTCGCTACCTACAGAGTGGTGCAACAAACTTCCACGAAGATGCTACTTGATGATAGCGAATGATCCACAATTTGGCCCACTGAAGAACAAAATGGATTATTCCATTCCTCCTCCAGAAAGAAGAGACAAAATCAACATTCAACATATCAAAAGAAGATGGAAAGGTTCACAGGAACAATCCCATGATGATGATGGACATCAAAACCATGATTCTGCATGGCTTCTCCACAGAGCTACAAATTGTAGCAAAAATTTACAAGTTTTTACCCAAAGAGGAAAATTTATTCTTATGTATAGCTTGTTTTCCTGATTCACTGCTTATTTTGAAGGGGATTTCTTTCCCATGAGGTTTTCCCCATTTCCCTTAGTTTATTAAGCAGCTTTTATTTCTTTTAGATTGTATGGGTGACTTTTGGCCTAGTTGTCAGGGCCCAAGTTGTCTAAGTTAGGATTAAGGGGGGGTGTTAGGATTAAATAATCCTCCCTTTTCCATATATAGTCTAATTGATCATATTTCCTAACTTAGGAGTCATTTGGATGAGTTTGGTGCCACCATGATATTGGTTCCACTAGTGCCACCGGTGCCAATTTGGTGCCACCGGTGCCAATCCCTACATTCTAGGAGCCACTCTTAGTGCCACCAATAGCCTCCATTAGTTTGTCATGGTTGGTAAGCATTTATGATGAGTCAAGCTCCAGTTACAATCAGTTATATCACTCTCAGTTAGTCTAGCGCCAGTTTTGCATGGATGCATGGGGAAGTAGCACCTTTTTCCACCTACCTCATTAGTTTAACTTATTGTAGACTGATTTAGACATCATGAGTTAGACTAGTGGCTCCCATGCAGTGATTTAAAGACACTGAGTTAGCCCATCATTCAGGTTTAGTTTGTAGATTCGAGTCTTATCCATGGAATGTGAGTCGTACCTATTGTAACACCATTGTATTACTACTGGAATAATGAAGATTAATGTTGTAATTAACTGATCAATTCTTATCAGATTTGTTTCAATTTTTTTGTGTTTACTATACATTGTTCTTGATATTCCACTACATAATTCACCTCTCAATTGCTCTCATTTTCTTGTAGATCAATGGCTTAATAATTTAACAGTCAAAGGGTATTTTCTTTTGTGTCGTGGGTCGCACCTGCAGTTTTCCATGTTGTATGTCCTCGTCTACTCCAGTCGCGACAGCTCCTCTTGTGATGGTAGTAATGTTTGACTCTCTTGGCTTGGCAGAAATCATCTGGATGTTCAGGTTGGGATTCAGATTGGAATTTTTCACAGGGTCGAGATTTTCGATAGTTCGATCCTGACACTTTGCAATCAGTTGCATACATTGTTCGACAACATGCTCAAATGCACAATCTCAAGCAAAGTGTCCTAGTTATCCAAAATTATAACATATGAATTGGTCTCTTCCTCGACCAAATCCTCCTCCTTGTTGTTTTTGTCCTTGGCTTCAAAAATTTCCATGCCCCCTTAGGTTGAGGGTAGTGTTGATGTGGTGGATACTGATTTTGTTGATATTGTGGCTAAGGATATTGTGGTTGTTGAAATTGTGCTGGTGGATATTGCGTAGGCTAGTACTGAGCTTGCACTTATTCATCTTGCATCTGTTCAACATTCTTCATCAAGTAGGTATCCACCATCTTCTCTTACAGCAACTGAAATGCTCTATAATCTTTCTCACTATGTCCTATAGTTTTACAAAATTTACAATACAAACTAGTTGGTGTACTTATAGTCTTTTGTAAATACAAACATTCTTCTGACCAATGGCCTCTAGTTGGACATATTATACACCAAGGCACCCCTTGGGTGTTTATCAGGTTCGATGCTCCTAATGCGACATAGTTCATGAGTGTCGTACAATTATATTTTTGGTGTCGATCTATTCTCCATATTATACACCATATATCTTCATGAACTTCTTTGTTTTTCTTGATGTCCTAGAGTTGCACGGTAAGATTATATAGTTGTGACTGAATCTGCATCATTCATACGTTGGTTTCTCCAATCAGTGAGGATTCTAGCTTCATTGTTATTTCCAGAGCTTATGTCTACAACACAATATTCCGGTGCATTAATGGATCCAGATCTAAGACAAAAAAGTGGCAATGAACCATTCCTTGTGTTGTACATCTGACATATGGAATCTTACTTTAGCCATTGATGTCTTGAATATCTGGTCAAAGTCCCATACAAACTCTGTAGGTAACTACTTGGTTTCTTTAATCTCTGTAATGCTCTGTGACTCAAAATTTGGCTTTCTAAACTCATCTATCATTCTAATTCGAATCTGGTCGAGCGTTTTCTGCACAACTCCTACTGGCACTATAGAAAACTTCATGTACCAATATAGCGCACAACCTCGTAGAGACGTGACCATCTGTGCTTTCTTTATGTCCTCATCTTGGACATGTCTCACAATCCATACAGCTTCACAGAGAAACCAATGTTGCTATGGGTCTTCCAAGCCATTTCCATCAAATATTGGCAGCTTAATGTCTATTCCATCCATTATGTTGGCTCCTGATACACTTGGGAAAAAATTTTGAGTAGTCGGACTCCCTTGTCCACTATTCACAACATAAGTGCTATTTATATTTACAGATCTACTTGGAGATGAGTTTCTATATCTTACCTCTTGTAATATCCCTGATCTGGGATGCATATCAGAATATTAACTTGCTGCAAATTTAATTAAAATTCTGAATTAAAATTTGCAATCAATCAATCAACTTTTGAATTAGGAAGATAAGAGTATTTTGTTGAGAAATTTATAAATAGGGAAGCGGGCTAAGGGAAGCAATCAAGGATTGATAAAGTATATTCCCTAAGAAATTTATATCAGGTACCATTTAGGTTTCAGAATCATCTCCACTCAAACCTACTCCCACGCTTATGGGTCACCTAATCATGCAACTATGAATACTTTTTCAAATACAAACAACCAGAGGCTTGGGAAAGGTTCAGATGTGTTGAAACACTGGTAATAATATTCAAATAGAGTTTCATACAGCCAAGAACATTTTTGGAAGGATTTGTGGTTGTTAGGAAAGGTTTGGGAAAAACCGGCAGTTTTGGCCCAGGGAGACCCTACACAGAGGAGGCTATTCAAACTAAGTAAAAACAAACAAAAAAATATCATTATAAAGGTTGGAATGGATAGAGTGGTCATTTAAAAACCTACATAAATTTACAGAATTACATTTGGATGCACAGAACTCTTGGAATTAATAAAACTATAAGACTAGTAAATTTTTCCTAGTCATCTAGCAAGGGTGTACATAAATGCATGAATTTCGTAACAGAATAAAATCATACCTGATAATGGAATTTACCAGAGATTAATATATCCTTATTTAACACATTATATCATTTAGACTCCTTTTCATGGCCATTAATTTATTCTCATTGCATTAAACTGATAAAAACCCTCATCTAATTGGCAAATAAAATCTCACTCATGAAAACTTAACATGAGATCTTATTGAAAAGAGATATAAAAGTATTACATAATTCATAATCACATTTTTTGGACTGATCACATAAATAAGAGGTTGGAGGACTGATCTCTCCAAATGGGCTCCAAAACTGAGGGCAGGAGGCCCAAATCTGACACCAAGCTGGGAATGGGAGTGTAGGTGAAGTTCCCTTCACTGGAGATTGAATTAAATGGAGGGATTGGATGCAATATATCTATTATATGAATCTATGGTTATGTTCATTTTCTCTCCAACACCTATAATGAAAATTAAAGGGGAGGAAGAAGAGAGGGGAAGGGACTTAAGGCGCATCTCCCAAGGGGCTGAGGCAAAACTCTCAGTATGAAGTTAGGATTCTATAAAAACAATATCAATCATTAACCAAACTGAGAAAAGGAGATCAAATTATCATTAAATAGACCACTTGTGACTTGTTGGGAAATTCAAACACCTGTTGGGCAAGTCTCCCTTGCTAAAACCCTAACCCTAGCCAAGTGGTGCGCCCTCCTTGAGAAATTGCCAAGTAGGTTTCATGTGAGTTGTTTCCTTGTCCATGTATTTCATCCAACTTAGAAATGGTGCCCTCCTTAGGTCCAAAGTTTTTGTTTTTTCCTATGACATTTTTTCTTCCTTTCCTGCTTTTGGGACTGAACCTTCAAAAAGGAAATTGCGCCCTCCTTTGGTCAATCGTTTCCTGCGTTTCCTTATGACATATTTTATGTATTTCCTTCTTTTGATACTAAGCCTCCAGAAGGAAACCGCACCCTCCTATGGTCAATTTTTGCCTGATTTTCTTATGACACTTTTCTTGGCTTTTGGCACTTTCCTTCTTCTTTTGACTGCTTGATTTTGTCAGTCCCTTGACAATTTATAAATCTCCTCCTTTGCAAGTTGGTTTTCCCAAGTGTTCCCTCCTGACATGGCACTTATTTCCACATAATTAAATTTGCATATTATTTAATAATTGCAATAAACCAAACTAAGTACAAGCCTCAATAATAATTACTTAGCAAAATTCCCTAGGCTAATTAATTAATGTCTCTTAGTCCCCCTAGGTGTTTGACATGGTCCATGAAGAATAAGTGTCCTCATACACATAACTTTATTCATAAGGAAAAGAGTAATTACATCACACTTATAAAACTCTCTTAACATATCATAGAGAAGAGAGCTTATTTATATAGCTCAATCCTAGACTAGAATGGTAGGAGATACAACCAATCATATAATCATATGGAAATGATAGGTGTCATTTACAAAGAAGCAGTCCTATTTAAAATCTAATTGCTCAATAAACTATTTATTCTTTAATATAATTCTATAAAATACCTAGAATATAAAACTTAGGATTAAGAGGTCTAACATTCCCTCATTTAATTCGAAATTTCATATTTACAAATGCCAAGTTCATCTATGAACTTAGTGAATTTTATTCTACCAAGTGGCTTGGTAAAAATATCTGAAGTTGGATCTTTCATAAGCCTTCATTTGTGCTTAAATGAAAAATCATCCTAAAAAACCGTCAAATCTAGATTTTGAATGGTTCATCTGAAATGAACTTGAAAAGAGCTGAAATTCTGGAGTGAACAGCTGCCACGTTTGAACATTCCTTGTCTACTTGACAATTCCATCATTTTCCAAGTGATTTAGCTAGAAGAGGTTGGTGTCTTCTACTAATTGGTGAACATATAGTATCACCATTATACAATTATTGAATCACTGAAATGCTCCGTAATATTTTGACATTGTTATGTGTCGATCAACATTCCAATGCATCATGTATTTGAGTCTGTCATCTTCATACTTTTGTTGTTTGTTTCCCATTTTGAAAATTTGGAGTCTGCCATCTACAAAATTTTGTTTCCCATTTGACAATTTGAAGTTTGTCATCTACAATCTTTTGTCCATCTTCATAGTAGTGTATCAGATTCTTCCATCTACATACTTTTGTCCATATTCACAGTTTTGTTTCAAAGTCTGCCATCTATAGAATTTTGTTGTCGAAAATTGAAGAATGGAAACCATTATCAATATCCCCCCCTTTGTGAGTTGAAAGGTGAGAAGATATGGGTTTTCATGTGGGTTACCCTAAACCAATTCACCATTGTATCATTTATATTTAACTACACCCCCCCTTAAGATGCAAGAGAGTACCATTTAGATTTCAAATCAAAGTGGGCATGTGGAAACATCCACATGTTATCTCATCCCGTGAGGGCCATGCTCAAAAGCTACGCCATAAGGGGACCACTGGAGTTATACTCTATCAGGTACAAAAAGACTATGTGCTGCAAGATGAATCTTTACTCAATATTGTACTCTTAGGTAAGACTGATGTAATTTCTTGGTTATTGATTCCCATTGTTAAGGATTGATCCACCCATAGTGAATCTTTAATCTTGTAGGATTATTTCTCTTGTAACATTTTTCTGATGCATGATTACATTTTCCACAATGCTGACAAGGATGGAGATCAAAACATTGATCTTCCATATGACCAACTCTTTTGCAATATTGGCACTTAACACTTTGAATCTTAACTGGAACAAGTGAAGTAAAATTTTCATGAAGGAATCCTGCACTCACAAATTGAATTGGTTTGGAGTAGTTTGCAATCTGAAAAATCATATCATTTTCATATCTAAGTCTTGTTCTGTGTTTCTTGTTAATAATTTCTTCCCAAGGTCTGATGATGGGCTTGGAAAGAGTGTTGTGCATCCATTGTTTTTAATTTTGTGAACTTTGATTCGTTGCATACTATTGCATCATTGAAATTTTTTCTTCATTGGACTCAAAAGATAACGCTTGAACTATAGGTTCTTAGATAGATTCATATTCATTAGATACTAATTTTGTATTTGGACCACTGAATTTATGTTGCACTCTTTGTTGATCTGAAACATCATCATTATCATTATCATCATAGAAAGGATTGTTATGAACAAAAACTAGTTCAGAATGTTGTCGATGTTGGAGCTAATTGAAAACGTCATCTTCAAAATTGTTTATCAAGGATTCCTTCTCATCACTATATAAGGAATCATCAGGCATAGTCTTTGTTTCACCAAGTTGTACTAGGTCATATGTATCACAAGTAACATCAATCATTTTCTTTTCAAGAAATTGTAGTTGAAGGAGTTTAATCACTTGCTTCTTCATTTCAAGTTGGTCTTGAAATTTAACAACTTGATTTTCCAATTTTTCTAAGGCTTCTTGAAGTTTTTTTTGTTGGAAAAGTGGCGGAACCCCCCTGACTAGCAGGGTTTCCATTGGCTAAGTAACCACGAACCAGGGGCATCTAAGCCATCAAAATCACCCAGGGATCGCACCGAGCCTGGAGCACCAACCCTTAACATGGTTGGATCTTTGGTATCCGACGGGATTAGAACCGACGACCTTTCAACTTAGGGGGAATCTTAACCATGCCCCGCCACCAACTATTCTACATCTCATGGATTAAGGCTTCTTGAAGTTATTTGATGTTTTAATTATCATTTTGTAATCGTTTCCTCCTTTCCCCATTGTCACGCTCGCTTGAACTCACTCGCTTGCACCTGCTTGTTTTCACGCTTGCTTGTATTTATGTCACGTTCGCTTGCTTATATGTCAATTTTAGGGTGACGTGCACAACCGATCATGCACCCAAAAATGTGTTTTTACAATGATCTTGTAACAATATTGATTTAGACTCGGGGAATGAAGAGTGTCGGGTTCAACCGAAAATGCACCCAATTACAAATTCAACTTGACTTGATTTCAAAAAGGACTATTTGTAAGTTACAATTAATATTGATTTCATGGTTGAATTTTGATCTTTAAATTTGAATTCGTTGTCG
Source organism: Pseudotsuga menziesii (assembly GCA_001517045.1). Taxonomy (NCBI): domain Eukaryota; kingdom Viridiplantae; phylum Streptophyta; class Pinopsida; order Pinales; family Pinaceae; genus Pseudotsuga; species Pseudotsuga menziesii. The sequence goes on along the minus strand of LPNX010078537.1, from coordinate 573,239 downwards.
ATGCATCGACTCCTTTATTACTTGATTGTGCATTGCAGGTTCTTAATCACATGTTCTTGAATGATGAAACTTGATGTTTGTGTTTGCAAGTCTTTAACAAGTACTTTGATTTCCTTGAATTGCATATCAAATGTGATGAAGGTTAAGTGTCAAAAATAGACACAAAGGAGAAGAGAAATCATGAGGAACAACAAGTATCGAAAAATACATGCACCATACACAAGCAAAAAATGACTTTGATCCCCCTATTCCAATTTCGGGATGGATCAAGAACACATCCACCACTAAAAAATGATATTTTTATTAAAAGCTTTGACACATTTACACTTGATACTCCATATTTCAAACGTTATCTTCACACCTCCTTTTACAAGCTCAAACCTCCTCCTCCTTTAAAAAAAAACTAAGTCTTCACAGAACCTTGCAAGCCTTCAACAATGAGAACCAAGTTATCTTTCAATTGTTTTTGTTGGAACCATTATTCAACAATTCCTTTTGAAGTAAACGATTTAACTTACAAAAGTGAACCCCCTTATAACTCCCTTTTGAAATGAACTAAAAGTTCACTTTTAAACCTTTAATAAAAAAATCCCCCTCAATATAGTCTTTTCATGTTTTGAATGCACTTACTTCCAAATGAAGAAGTGTTTTATTTCAAAACATTAACAAATATATGTTCCCCTTTTTTCAAATTTACAGTCTTTAAAGTCCTCATGTTCCCCAAGTCATGGCCTTTTTTTATATTTTAAAAATGATGGCAAGACATACATGGCCTTTTTCATATATTTAATACAATGATCACAAAAAAATTAAAGATCACATGTGATTTAAAAAGGGATTCACAACCAAATAGAGCACGAATTCTTCATTTGAAAGTTGAGCACCGAATCAATGTGATGACAAATAGTTAGAGGAGATCGTTGCCAATCAATGGAGACGATCAGGGCAGAAACAATGGATGTCAGATCATTGTGAGGATGTGAGCACATATCGCGTGAAGGAAAAATTTTACCAAACTGCACGCAAATTCCTGTTGCATTACACCATTCATGGAATTAAGAGGGACATCACTAGATGAGTAGATCTATGTCACCAGATTCCATAGTTGATTGCTGGCAGGAGGGGCGCTTCAAGCTACATGGAGAATTCAATTGCTGAGAGGATCTTGACTTCACCAGAATGAGGGAATTTCACTACATGGAGACACTATTTGATGCCCACATGGACACAAATTGAAGGCATATCTTGAAGGAAAATCGTTGGCACTTGTTGTAGGCACTTGAAGGTAGATCATTGAAGGAAATTATTGTAGACTTTTTTCACAATTTGGAGCTTGGAAGTAGCACACCAATCGCACCAGTTTGCTAAGAGGGGTCGTTGCACCAGAGGAAGGGTTTCGTTGGCCCGTGGGACCTGCTCTTAGGCCTCCCGGGATACACTGTTTTGTTGCACCAGTTTGCTTCAAATCGTGGAGAGTTCATTGCAATGTGATGTCCAGCTGAAGGTTCTTCAGATAAAGTTTATAGATAGGTGTAAAAAAAATTTAGTATTAACTCAACACCATTACTTATCATCAACTTTCAAACTAAAACCTTCTCTAGATTTGTATCACTTAGATCTGTAGATTCCCAGTGTACACTCCAAGTGCTTCAGATAATCATCATCTCACAACATTGGATTGACATATTGAAATATGGATTGATCCTGGCATTTGCAGACACTTGAGTACAGATCTGAAGACAGAAATCACCTCCAGATTGCTTAGATCAAACTTTGGGTTGCGTGAAGGAGAATTGTTGTCACAAACTGAGGATCGCTATCACACCGTGATCACCAAACTGTGTTGATTGCTCTGACAATGGGGATTTTTCTTTAGTTCATGAACCAAAGCCTATCTTATCAGCTTCCTTGATCATGAGGCATTTCACAGCTCACAGGATTTCTCTATTAAACAAGATGGATCGATCTCTTCAATGGATTTCTATGTTAGAAACATTGTACAAGTCTTTAAGGATCAAGGACCCACTTAAATTCAATCTTTAAACATGTGTTTAAGGATGTAGGCGCTCACCATTTGAATTTTTTTTATGAAATGTGTGACCACTCTAGATTGTAAAAGAAATTCTTTAATTTTTGTGCAAGATCACAGATCTATGGGTGTGAGCCAATAACCATCATAAAACGATTTAGATATGATTCCAATCTCTTAGAATTTTCAAAACCCAGATCTTTAATGAGCCAGAAACAAACCATTTTCACGTGGAAGTAATAAGAAATGGAAAGAACTATGACTGTCTTATTTCCATTTTGCATTCCGAACAGATCTAAAATTGCAGAAAAAATTCTCTATATATCGTCAAATTCCAGATCTAGACTGACTTAAGGAAAATTGATCTCAAAGAAAATTGCGCCAAATAGAACACAAGAAGCATGCGCCATAATGAAAATCAGAATTATTACATCTACCTCGATATAGTTTGCAACAAATTGTAGGTCGGACACGTAGATAACATATCTCCTTACTCAATCGTTGCCTTGCATTTACCAACAGATTCAAGTATATCCAGCAATAGTTTGTTTGATTAGCAGCAAACTCACACACTCGCATGGTGTTAAACTAGCGAGATATGAACAAATATCATAGCAAATCAATCAATCATCATCCAAGGATGACTACCATGGAGAAATTAGGCCCTTAAGACCAAAGATGCTCTGATACCAAATGAAGAATAAGTGTCCTCAAACACATAACTTTATTCATAAGGAAAATAGTAATTACATCACACTCATAAAACTCTCTCAACATCTCATAGAGAAGAGAGCTTGTTTATATAGCTCAATCCTAGACTAGAAAATAGGAAGACAACCAATCATATAATCAAATGGAAATGATAGGTGTCATTTACAAAGAATCAGTCCTATTCAAAGTCTAATTGCTCACTAAACTAATTTATTCTTTAATATATTTCTAGAAAATACATAGAATATAAAACTTCGGATTAAGAGGTATAACAGTCCACACTTTTGGTGATCAATTAGGTGGGGATATGACAGTCCTCCCCTCCCAAGTCTGCTTGTCCTCGAGCAGAAGCAAACCAGGATGCTGCAATATCTGATCACCCTCCCGAGTGGCATCTTCATTGGGTAACCCCTTCAACTATATCAGATACTCTTTGATGGTTTTGTTCCTCACTTTCCTTTCTCTGATCTACAACACTTTCTCAGGTACTAAGACCAAGTGGCCGTCATCATCCAAGGGAGGGAGTTCTTATGATGCCACTACATGTTGGCCAACTTCTTTGTTCAAACAAGATGCATGGAAAACATTATGGTTTTTACTTCCTGATGGTAGTTCCAACTCATAGGCCAATTCACCATTTTTTCTTAGAATATTGTAAGGCCCATAGAATCTTGGCTGAATTTTTTCATCCCCCTTCTTCTTCAAAGAAGATTGTCTATAAGGTTGCAGCTTTAGGTACACCAAGTCTTCTACCTAGAATACTCTGTCAATTCGGTGCTTTTTTGCATACACTTTATGTTGGTTCTGCGCCATCTGCATGTTCTCTTTTAACACCCTTAGAATGTCTTGGTTTTCCTGTAACCAATCTTTAGCCTTTTGGGCTCTGCAGTCTCCAAACATTAAATATGCAAATGACAAAGCCTCATACCCATACAAGTCCATAAATGGGGTCATTCTGATAGAAATATGAAAGGTAGTATTATAGAATAACTCACACAGGTGGAGCCAAGTTTCCCAAGCTCTTTTTTGTCCCGTAACATAATTACAAAGGTACCCTTCAAGACACTGATTCACCCTTTCAGTTTGTCCATCTGTTTGGGGGTGATAACTTGTGCTCATGTTCAGGTTTGTTCTATCCAGCCCAAACAGTTCCTGCCAAAAGGCACTAGTGAACTTGCTACCCCTGTCACTGATTATAGTTTTAGGCAATCCATGTCGCCTGAAAATATCCTTGAAAAATAGAGCAGCAACCTCACTAGCTGAAATAGTGGATGTGGCTGCAAAAAAGTGTGCAAATTTTGTCAATCTGCCAACCACCACATAAATGTTGTCTTTTCCTTGAGCCTTTGGTAGCCAAGTGATGAAGTCCATGTAGACACTCTCCCATTTATGTTTCAGAATAGGAAGAGGATGGAGCAGTCCAGCAGGGTGTGTGTGCTCCACCTTGTTCTGTTGGCATGCAGAAAATTCCCTCACATACATGAGAACATCATCTTTGAGACCCTTCCATGTGAATCTCTCTCTTAAATTTTGGTAAGTATTCATAAAACCAGGGTGGATAGCCATTGACACAACATATGCAGCTTCCAGAATTTTCTTCTTTAGTGCAGATCTGGGCACTAAGAAGATTCTATTTTTGTAGTATAAGAGGTCATCTTGGACCTTGTATTCTTCATTCTATATTACCCCATCCAAAACTTCACAATCAAACTAATTCTTTGAATATTTTGTGCCCAACTGTATCTTCCACTCAGTTAGCATCTGCAACAATGAGAAGGTGGGTCTGCGGGAAAGTGCATCACCCACAACATTCATCTTCCCCTTTTTATATTCAATATCAAATCCATATGACTGGACTTTTCTCACCCGTTTCTACTACCTGTCATTCAACTTCTTTTGGGTTAGGAAGTGTCTACGACTATTGGGATCAGTCTTCACTATGAATTTACCTCCCTCCAAATATTGTCGGAACTTGGCCAATGCATCCATAATGGCCAACATCTCCTTGTCATGGATTGAATATAACCTTTCATCATGATGCACTTTTCTTCTCTCAAATGCAATACGGTGCATCTCTTGCATAAGTACAAATCCAATTCCTTCTCTTGAGGCATCACATTCCAGCACAAAAGGTTTGGAGAAATCGAGTAAAGAAAGTACCAGACAGCTGCTCATGATCTCCTTCATCTTTTGGAAAGCTTTTTCATCCTCCCCATTCCAACTAAATACACCCTTCTTAGTCAAATCTATCAAAGGTGCAGTGAATTGGGAGTACCCTTTGACAAATTTCCGATAGTAATTACAAAGTCCAATGAAGCCTCTTAGTTTGGTGATGTTCCTTGGGATTGGCTAGCCCAATATGTGCTTTATTTTTTCTTGGTGCACTTTTACCCCTTCTTGGAAGATCACGTGGCCAAGATAGAGAAATTCAGCCATGCCAAACTTACACTTGGACAACTTGGCATAAAAGGACAGATCTGCAAGTATAGTGAGTACCACATCTAAGTGGAGCAGGTGCTCCTCCCATGTTTTGTTATAAATCAAAATGTAATCAAATAAGACAAGGACATAATAACGGAGCTGCTCACTAAACACCTTGTTCATGCATGATTGGAAGGTTTTCGGAGCATTAGTCAATCCAAATGGCATGACCAAAAACTCAAAATGACCAAAATGATAACGGAAGGTTGTCTTTTGTATTTATTCCTCCCTCATTCTGATTTGGTGGTATCCTGACCGAAGGTCTATTTTGGAGAAGAATTTTTCTCCATGCAGTTCATCAATCTGGGGGATTGGGTACCGGTTCTTTATGGTTTTCAAGTTCAAATCCTGGTAGTCTATGAACATTATGATTGTCCCATCCTTCTTCTTCACCAGAACCACCGAAGAATTAAAAGGACTGGAGCTTGGTCTAATGAGTCCCAACTCAATAATATCCTTGATGGCCTTCTCAATATCATCCTTGAATTTCTTCAGATGCTTATAGGGGTGGATTTTTATCGGAAGTGTACCAAATTCCAGCTCAATTATGTGTTCAATGCCATGGTCAGGTGGCCTGCCATGTGGAATGTTTTCAAAAAACCCCTTGTGCTTGTGCATCAACTTTTTTATGTCTTTTGGCTGGTAGGAAACTTTGCGTGTATTCCCCTCATTGGTGATATGACATTTAGAAACCCATTCAATGTCTCCATGCCTCAGAATGGATCTCATACTATTGGTAGAAATTACTTGGCTTGGATAAGTATTCATACCCTTCATAACTACTGGATTTCCTTCAGCATCCTTGAAACTTATCTAGGGTATTTTGTAATTCATGAAATGTTCTCCAATGGAGTACAACCATTGAACTCCCAACACCATGCTGGTGACTGCCACATTGACAACATAAAATTTGTCCTTAACTGTGTAGTCTCCAAGATTTACTTCCAGGTTTGGAATCCACCGATTGCATTCCATGGTATGGTTCCCCAAGTTGACCACAGTGAATCCTTCAAATGACTCAGTTGGAAGCTTTCTTTTCTCCACCAGGTTTGCATCAATAAAATTATGGGTGGCACCCCCATCAACAAGGGTTATGATTCTTTGGCCTTGTAGTACTCCTTTCAGCCTCAATGTATGGAATCAGCGTACTCCATTGAGTACTGCAATTTTTCTATTGGTTTGAGGAAGCTTCTCCTCTCCCTCAGCCGTTTCATATTCTCCATCATCCATCTCAGCTTCTTCCATCCTCTCTTCATCACTTTCGGAGAACAATTCAATGTAGTGTGCCTTCCCCTTGACACACTTTTGTCCTGAAACCCATGGTTCTTGGTAGGACAAATAGAGCTTTTTTCTCCTCGGCTCATCTCGATCCTTGTAGGAGTAATCTTTCTTTCCAGGGGCAGGAAATTTCCTCACTTAAGGTCCTTAATTCTGTAATTTGACAGGAATAGAGGGTATGAAAGGATACTTGGTCCTCGGAATTGCATCTTGCAGGTCTCAAGTTCTTCTTACTGCTTCCTGTAGAGTTGTGGGTCGGTAATCTTTCACTAGCCCGCTCAAAGCTTCATCTAGTCCTTCTATAAAAAATGGATCAGCCTTGCTTCTGATATATTAGTTACCATTACAGCCACCTTTTGGAATTATTATATGTAAGCTTTAGGAGTTCCCACTTGTCTGATGTGTGCCAAATCACGGAAAGAGATGTCAGAATCTCTTCAGTCAAACCTTTATGTTAATCTCCAGGTGAATTCCTCATAGGTAACTACTTGATCATGGCCCAAGGTATTCATGCCATGAAACCACCAGTCAATGGCCTCCCCATCAATATGTAAGGCTTCCAACTTAATGGCATCCCTCTCTGCCATAGGATTCAGTTGGAAATAGGTGTCCAATTTCTCCATCCAAGAGCTCATTGTGCACTTGGAAGTGCCATCAAAGTATGGTAAGGTGATTCTAATAATGGAATTACTCAACTCAAAATTATGATATGGCAGCCTTTGAACTCCTCTAGGCTTCCCCTTATACTAAGTTTCACAAAAATATCTGAATGGAAGAACCCTTATGCACTCTTCACTCAAGGTTTGATATGCATCAAATTTCTCCTCCCATGAAGCAATTGTTTCAGTCTGCACTTTAGGGTCTTCCTTTGGTAATTCCATGAACTTGGGAATGGTGGTTCGGGGCTGCAACTTATGTTCATATTTATATTCCAAAGGGCTATTCCGAGGCCCAATCTTAGAGAATATGGATCCACTCAATATCCTTCTCTATTTAGACTGGAAGCCAATACTGCTCCCTTCTCCACCTTTAAAACCTAGTTGCATAGCTAGGAATTCTCTGGTCTCTTGAACATACTAAATTATATTGGCTGAAATGTCACTCATCCCTTTCAACATGTTTCTCACAAATTTTCTGAACTCGTCCTTCTCATCCATATCTTCATGGAATCTCCCTTCCATGGAGTCAACTTCCTGATCTTCTTCATAGACCTTTCTTTTAGAATCAGAATTAAATTTTTGACCCATTAATGAATATCAAGAATGGGTATGGAAGACCATGCCCTAATACCACTGTAATATCCCTGATCTGGTATACATATCAGAATATTAACTTGCTGCAAATTTAATTAAAATTCTGAATTAAAACTTGCACTCAATCAGTCAACTTTTGAACTAGGTAGATAAGGGTATTTTGCTGAGAAATTTATAAATAGGGAAGTGGGATGAGGGAAGAAACCAATTAAACTTTTAGGAATTATAAATTATCTTCCCTAACACATTTATATCAAGTACCATTTAGGTTTCAGAATCAACTTTGCTGAAACCTACTCCCACGCTTCTCGGTCACTTAACCGTGCAACTAGGAAGACTTTTTCAAATCCAATCAACCATAGGATTGGGAAAGGTTCAGATGTATTGATAAATTGGTAATAGGCTTCAAATAAAGTTTCATACAGCCAATAATAGTTTTGGAATGATTTGGGGCTATTAGGAAAGTTTTGGGAAAAACTGGTTGTTTTGGCCCAGGGAGCATAGGAGGATGTTCAAACTAGGTACGACCCCAAAAAAATATTAGTATGAAGGTTGGAATGGATAGAGTGGTAACTTAGAAACCTGCATCAGCTGACGGAATTACAGTTGGATGCACATAACTCTTGGAATTAATAAAAATGTAAGACTAGTAAATTTTTCCTAGTCATCTAACAAGGGTGTACATAAATGCATGAATTTCATACCAAAATGAAATCAGAACCGATAATGGAATTTAACAGAGATTAATATATCCTTATTTAACACATTATATCATTCATACTCCTTCTCATGGCCATTACTTTATTCTCATTGCATTAAACTGATCAAAACCCTCATCTAATGGGAAAATAAAATATTACTTATGAAAACTTAACATGAGAGCTTATTCAATAGAGATATTACAGTATTACAGAAGTCATAATCAGATTTTTTGGACTGAGTACATCAAGAAGAGGTTAGAGGACTGATCTCTCAAAAAATGGGATTTAAAACTGAGGGCGGGAGGCCAATCTGACATCAAGTTGGGGATGGGAGCGTAGGTTAAGTTCCCTTCACTGGAGCTCGACTTCAATGGAGGTATTGGCTGCAATAGATGTCTGATATGAAGCTATGGTGTTGTTCATTAGCTCTCCAACACCTGCAATGAAAATGAAAGGGGAGGAAGAAGAGAGGGGAAGGGACTTGGGGTGCATCTCCCAAGTGACTAAGACACAAATCTCAGTATGAAGATGGGATTCACTAAAGACAATATCAATCATTAACCAAACTGAGAAAAGGAGCTCGAATTATCATTAAATAGACTACTGGTGACTTTTTGGGCAATTTAATCACCTGCTGGGCAACTCTTCCTTGTTAAAAACCTAACCCTAGCCAAGTGGTGCGCCCTCCTTGAGAAATTGGCAAGTAGGTGTCATGTGAGTTGTTTCCCTATCCATGTCTTTCATATAGCTTAGAAACTGTGCCCTCCTTAGGCCCAAAGTTGCTACTTTTCCCTATGACATATTTTCAGCCTTTCCTACTTTTGTGACTGAGCCTTCAAAAAGGGAACTACACCCTCCTTTGGTCAATTGTTTCCTACTTTTCCTTATGACAACTTTTATGTCTTTCCATATTTTGAGAGTGAGCCTCCAAAAGGAAATTGAGCCCTCCTTTGGTCAATTGTTGTCTGCTTTTCTTATGACAGATTTTCTTGGTTTTTTGCATTTTCCTTCTACTCCTGAATGCTTTCTTTTGTCATTCCCTTGACAATTTCTAAATCTCCTCCTTAGAAAGTTGGCTTTCCCAAGTGCTCCCTCCTGACATGGCACTTATTTCCACATAATTAAAATTGCATATTATTTAATAATGACAATAAATCAAACTAAGTACAAGCCTCAATAATAATTACTTATAAAAATCCCCTAAGCTAATTAATTAATGTCTCTTATTCCCCCTAGGTGTTTGACATGGTCCACACTTTTGGTGATCAATTAGGTGGGGATATGAAACCTCTGGAAATGTATGTGGCATTGTAGGTGTATCGTACTCGTGCTCTAGCCTTGGAGTTTCTACTGATTCTTCTGATTCTTCTTCTCCTTCAAATATTGGTTGATATTCTTCTTCTTCTTCGCAATAGCCTTCATCTTAGTGCAACGCAAGTTCGTAGTCTCCTCCTCTGGTAGTACTACAACTTCCTCTTCCTATGACAATTTTTCTTCTCTTTATTGACCTAAATCTTCTTCCACTTCTTAAATAACTAGCCTCTATTTCAGTTCAAGTACCTCAAGGGAAAAACTCACCCTAGTTTTCGCCATTCTTCACACAGTTCTGTTGCGACATACACAACTTTCTGTTCGCAGCTTTCAACTATTACGTTTGTAATATTCCTTTTTCACATACGAGCATTTTTATCCAAGTTTTCAAGGACAACAAATATCTTCTGCAAGGTCCTTGGAAAAAATTTCGCTCCACCTCACTATATGAGGTTATTGTGTCAACAACAAACTTAGTAATATATCCTTGCAAGATGCTATCCATCTAGAAATCAATATCCCTCGACATAGGGTTGCTTACACTTTTCAGTCGTTGAATCAACTAAGGATTCCACTCATTCTGTTCTCCTCCTTGAAAGTTTCTTTGTTAGGTTTCCAACTTCGATAAACACTCATGTAACACAATAGGAAATTCAGAAAAGAAAATTTTGTGCATATTTGTATACAGATATCAGACCAAGCACTCTGTTGGATTCCACTGAGATCCTTTAATCTCTTTTCGTGCAAACTCCAATGCTTTGAAATCCACCCAATCTTGTATTTTTTCCTCGAATACCACAACATATCCTTCACCAAAATAGTTTACGGTCCCAACAATGGAACCATTTATTGGCGTTTGGCCTACCTTCGACCCAGGTTCAGTCCCTTCCCTTGTGCGCAACAAATCCCAATATATAGGCCCGATAAAGGAAGGCTCAGTCGGCACCACCAGCGACACAGATGCAGTCTCACCCGAGATATATTTCTATTGGGTAACTGCTAGAACCAAGTTTCTGCATTTGGGTGGGGGAATTTCACATCCCTTGGTCTTCTACCAAGGTCCTAGATGAAGGCTGGTGAGTGGGGTCTTGCTACTTATTATATATAGTTAATCTGCGATACAACTTTTCCTTCGACATGCATTATAACAACAAACCCAATGGATCATGGATACATTCACAATAACCGTGCAATAAACACTTATAATCTATGTTGTAAGAAAATAAACAAACATGCATTCACAGTAACATAAATATATGACTTAAGCATATTCATCATTCACACATTTGACATAGAATCTAACATGGAAACCCATCCAGGAAAAACCACAAAGGCGCTCTTCATCTGTAATGAGAAATATATGGCACCTTTGGTCTATGCACTCAGCTATAGACTCTGTTCTAGATATTTCTTTGTTTATCTATACAAACTTATTTCTCCTCTTATGCTCTCCGGTCTTCTGTTTCGCTACTCTCCCTCTACCTAACTCTACTAATGATATGCACACAGCTTGGATCAACTCTATCTCTATTATGACTTCTACTAATGATCCGCACACAGCCTGGATCAACTCAACCTTTACTACACCCATTCACACTCAGTTGTAGGTTCTTCAACTCTTCTATACAACTCAACGAATCAAAATACTAAAATCACTACAAATCAGACTATCACTAAATTACTAGACGCTACTGAGACTAACATTAACAAACCCTCCGGAGGCTAACCCGCATACAGCTTGGGTTCCTCCTTTTATAGGTTCCTATAGGTCACTTTCAGTCAAGTTCATACAAGTAACCAACAAGTTTTTTTTCATATTATATCGACACATGACAGTGGCCACTAACGACTTGACTTACAAAGATGTTTTCATACGTGCGGCTCCCACCGACTCTAGCCGACTTCGTACCCATGATATTTTTGATATGTCACTTTTTAGTTATTGCACCACTGCATGTCTTCTGACATCGATAACTTGGTCACATCCTTCCTGTTTGCATCCTTTCCTTCTGTCGTTGTTCCTCTTCCACTGCGGTCTCTCTTCTGTCACAAACTCTCTTTAGTCGTGAACTCTCTTCTTTTACAAATTCTATTCTTCTTATGTTCTTATCTCTTCCTGCTTATGTTAATCTTCTGTCATATATTCCTTCCTTACTACTTCTTCTACCTTATCCTTCATTCCTTCCTTCCTTGGCTTCTTCTATCGCAACTCCTTTTCCTTCTTCTCCTTCTTTCTCTACTTCCATCGAAGTTCCTTTTACTTATTGTGACGTGGATCTTTTCGTACTTAGGCAGAATTCTAACTGAATTCTACCTATCAACCCCTAATCGATTCCATTTCATACACCAAAAACACTGGTCGAACCCTACAAACATTCAGAGTCACAGAGAGAGTTTCGGGACGCAAAGCGCTAAATTTTGTATCTTGATTATTCTAGTTGTTGTTTGAATATTAACTACTAACAAGTTCTCCATTTTTAATAATTTATTTGAGAAGTTATAAATGAGGCCATTGTTTTGGTTGCTCATTTTCTTGTAAAACTGAAAGATAAAGGGATAAGTAAATTGCCATCGAGACTAGGGTGAAGTTGTTGCCCCCTAAATTATTCATAATTGCATTAAGAATGGTGTTGTTTGTGAATGCTTAAAATGGATAGTTAAATTATACAGTTGAACCTTAACGGTCATTTTGGCTCTAAAAATTGTTATGTGTTAAAATTGCTTGAAGCAAGTTAGATTCATTCCTTGGAGAAAAGTTACTCTTGATTGAGAAATTTTTGTTTTAGTTTCTAAATGATATAAACAATAGATTGAATAATTGTAGCTTGTATATGTTCCTAATTTGACTAATTTTCAATGTCAAATTGAGGCAGAAAATTTTTTAAGTTCCAGACGAAAACAATGCCTTAGTCATTTTCTTAAAATGACTAACTCCTTAACCTTTGAATCAAAAGAGTAGTTACCGAGTTTTCAATGTTGAATTACTAGTGCCGACATCTAACGTCGGAAGGGAACTATCGAAGGCGTTGGTTGTTAAATAACAACTCGGTGTTGAAGTATCGATGTTGAGGTGAATATGTCAGAATCGGCATGACAATTGGGAATGAATTTCAGTTTCGTGTTGATGTCTGATGTCCAACATCAAGATACATGAGTATTTTGCTATTAAATTACAAGTTGGTGCCGAAGTTTGTGATCATCTGATTCTATTATCGTTCCAAGTGGTCATATGAAAAATTAATTCACTCTAGAGGTGTCTAGTCTCTAGAGGATACTTAATATTTTATCCATCTCTAAGAACATGGTTAGTAGTACATCACACACCATTCATGCTTCAACTTGAAAAGTATTACCTCAACACATGAGGAACCACCTCAACACATTAGGGTATCTTTTGACACACAAGACCTAAGTCTTGACAAACAAGATTGTACAACACCATCACTTTGACATAAAAATAACTTTCCTTGACACATGAGGCTTAACCTTTACACATAAGGCTTAGAGTCGTTCTTGAGTCCAACTCAAGATTCTACTCCAAGTTTCCTGAGTCCAACTCAGGATCCCTAAGGCACTACCTCGACACATGAGGATTAATCCTAGCGCACAAGATTGACTTGGAGAATGACTCATGATGTTGTAAATTTAACACTCCCTCTCAACGAGGTAGGCATTCTTTGCCATGCCAAGCTTGTCTCGAAATTACCTATACTTTGTTAAGAACAAAGGCTTAGCCAACATATCTACTATCTCCTCATCAGTATCAATGTACTAAAGTTTGATCGCACCTCTCTGGACCATATCTCTGATGTAGTGGTATTTCATCTCAATGTGTTTGGATTTGTCATGAAACATGTGGTTTTTTGAGAGATTAATGCAGTTGTGATTTCCATAGCGAATGACAGTAGTCTTTATTTTCTCACTGAATAACCCATCAAGTAGATTTTAAGCCACACATCTTCCTGGCAGGAAGTATTGTCTCAAATATACTCTACTTTTGAAGTACTCTAGGCTATGGATCCCTGATTCCTGATGGACCAAGAGTTCATAGTTGATCCCAAGCTAAAAAAATATCTAGATGTACTCTTTTTGTCCACAATAGTACCAACCCAGTCAGAGTCTGCAAAACCAAGTAGCATCACTCCAACACTAGAAGCATATATGAGTCCGTAAGCACTAATAACTTGAAGGTATCTAAGCACATGATTGGTAGAAACCAAATGTCTATGCCATGGCTCGAACATGAACTAACTCCAGATACTCACACCATAACATATGTATGGTCTATTATGTATCAAATACATCAACGAACCAAGGAGTTGTCTATACATGATAAGACCCATTAGATTCAATATGGAATCTCAATCGTGTAGTTTCTTTAGATTAGAAACCAATGGTGTATACATTAACTTACATTCCATCATACTCAATATATGCAACACGTCAACTGTGTACTTTCCTTATGAAAGAAAGATATCATTTTTCCTTTTCCAAACTTATAGACCAAGAAAATAGTGCATAAGACCCGAGTCTTTCATTTTGAACTCAAAAGCGAGTTCCCTCTTGCACCAAGATATCTATTGTTCCTCTCCAGTAAGGAACAAATCATCAACATAGATAATCAAGATTAGTGGTTGGTTCTTCACAACCTTGAAGTACAGGTTGGGGTCAACTTTTCTTTTGGAGAATCCCAAGCTCTGAAGATAGTTGTCAATCCTCGAATACCAAGCCTTCATGTCCTGTTTAATCCCATGAAAGGCTTTCTTAAGTTTTCATACATGGGTCTCCTTACCATGAACTACAAACTCCTCAGGTTGTTGTATGTGTACTTCTTCCTCAACTTCACCATTGAGAAAGACAATCTTCACATCCATCTAGTTAAGCATCCACCCTAGAACCGAGGCAAGGGAAATCATGGATCGAATAGTGGTGTACCTGGACACTGGAGAAAATTTCTCATCATATTTTATTCCTTCTTTCTATGAGAAACCACGAGTCACAAACCTTGCTTTTCATTTTTCAATATTGCCATCAGTTGAATGTTTGATTTTATAAATCCACTTGGAAGTTACTACAAATTTCCCTTCTAGTTTAGGAACCACTTCCCACACATCAATTTTTATGATGGATTTGTATTCTTCCACCGTGGAATCTTTATGATACATGTTGCCTAGAAAATTCCTCATAGGTGGTGGTTTTTGAATCACTGATGTCACTCATTTGTGCTACATATCTTGAATATCTTTCATGTCTCCTTCACTCTCTGGATGTGCCTAATGGTGTTCCATGTTTTTGTCTCTTGTAGAATTTCTCAACACCGGGTATATATACTCTTGGTAGGAGGTTCATGAAGGGTTATTTACACCAGTTCTACTATCTCTTTAGGATCAACCATATCTAAGGATTCTTATGGATTCTCCCTCTCAACATCTGAATGAGGGTAACCATAACCTGGATCCTCCATCATGGGATTCTCGTGCTCCTATATATATGAATCACAATGAAGTTCTTTAGAGTGATTGAAGGAGACCTCTTCATGAAATGTCACATCTCTACTGACTTCAATGCAACAAACACAAATAATAACAATAATAGATAAATAAATATAAACAATTAATAAATTAAAGTCAATTAAGAGACACATCCCTTGGTGAATAGTCACCAAGAAGGCCTATTAATACGACTTTCATTATCAATGTAAAGAATCAATTATTATATAATATTATTATTCATAATCAATATGTGGGATTTCGAATATCTATGGGCATTTTAGATTTATTACGGGTGATAAAGAAGTTTTTACTCTTCATTGGTATCAGAGTGAAGAAAAAATAATTAAATTATAGAGTTAATTATCAATCATATTTTTAGGATTAAAGTGCTTTACAAGTCTATTTAAGAAAATATTTCATTTTTATAAAATTAATCCCCAAGATTTGAACTTGGGTGGGGAGGGTAATATTCCTTCTTCCCAAACCACCGAATCTACATTTAATATACAAGAAGTCTTAAAGGGAAAAAATTAATTATTGAAGAGTATAGTATACTATACAAGATAAAATATGTCTTTCTTTGATATATCTTGGGATAAGAAGCATAACAAATTGGAGTCTCATGACAAAACACAAGGTAGATTCCTGAAAAATTTTAAAAAAATGCACATCCCATAAAAACTTATGGGCTTATTCAAGAGAAGTCTGTTTGCATCGCTATTTTCTCGACAACCAAGAAGAATTGTATAAACGTTGACCTAGAAAACCATTAATGCTTTCAAAATCAGATATAGTTGACACCAACACGGTTCTTTTTTATGAGAAATATGAGCTTAAGAACCTACAACTATATGTTGATGATTACAAGATCCTAACTCAATTCAGTATTGTTTCAGTGGTATCATTGGATAAAGACAAGGTTGATATAATTCTAGGGTTGCCTTGGTTAGATACATTGGGTACCTTCATGTTCAACACAAGGAAAAAGTTTCTAACATTTCCTTACAAAAAGAAGAATGACACATTTCAGGATGTTACATTGAATTCAAGTTTAGGATTTTTGTCGTCTGAATACTTTAAAGACATCTCGAAAGTGCTTTCATAAGAAGATCAGAATTTAATACAGAAGATGCAAAAAAAAAATTGATAAAGTCATCATGGACAAAGAAGAAGAGACCTCTCATCTAAGAGATCATAATCAGAGTTACTTCTTCAAATCAAGAAGGCTAAGGATAAGGCGCAATACAAACAAAGGCTAGAAGAGGAGAATCAAGATCTTCAGAAGAAAATATTAGAAAATATCGAAGAGAATGGTCACCTTAAGAAGCGTAAACAAGATCTAATAGATCGGATTCAGAACCTTAAAGAGGACAAGAAATTGCAAGACGAAACGATCAAGAACCTTAAGAATGATAAAGATTCATTGGAAAAAGGAGCACAACCAAATTCGATCCTCATCACAGTTCAAAAAGAAGTCAATCTAGCAGAAAAACAAACAATCAAAACTCATTATCGACACCCCAATTATAAAAGTAATGTTAACCAACGACGGGGTCAAAAAGAACATAAACAAGTAAGTTATGATTTCACATTAGAGGAAATTTGGGGTCTAAAATGGGCCTTATAAGAAAACGCGCCAACAACAAATTTTGTGAGTTGGAATTCAAGAACCAATAGAATTTCAATAAAATGAGTCAACCATAATGGTTGAATTGACATATTTTTCATAAAAGAAAACTACTTTTTTTGTTCGTATTTTCGACATATCTCCATGTATTTTTACTCAAATTTCAAGCAGGAGAGCTCGTTGGGTCATCATCACGTTTTTTCAAGTATTTCTTGTTTTTGGGGTAGCGGGGTCCGTCAAAAGTATGCAGTGTCGGTACTCGTTGGATGCGTAATTAAATTCTGCATCCAACGAGCTCTCTCGCTCAAAATTTGAGTAAAAACATAGGGAGATATGTCGAAAATACGAACACAAAAAGTAGTTTTTTTCATTCTTCCTCCAAAATTAATAACTATTATTTTATTATTTTAATTATTATTTTATTATTTTAACTATTATTTTATTATTTTCCTTAGGAGGCCCATTTTAGACCCCAAATTTCCTCTAATGTATGCGAAAGAACATAAAATATAAAATCGAAACAGAAAACATCAATTTTTATCCAACAAAGTGACCAACAATCAGCTCCAATTAAGGTAAATCTTGAATGGATCACTTCCCTAGAAATGCAACACTTCATTTCAGGGATTCAGAAATTATATCACCACGTTTCGTCAAGTGTTGGAATTACAGGTTCAAGAGAGGCATGAGAAGATGTTACAAACAAGAAAAGTTGATAAGTCCTTCACTAAGCAAAGCTTTGAGGACAAAGCTTCCCTTAAGGGGAAGGCGATGTAACAAACATAAATAATAACAATAATAGATAAATAAATATAACAATTAATAAATTAAAGTCAATTAAGAGACACCTACCTTGGTGAATATTCACCAAGAAGGCCTATTAATACGGATTTCATTATCAATGTAAAGAATCAATTATTATATCATCTTATTATTCATCATCAATATGTGGGCTTTCAAATATCTATTGGAATTTTAGATTTATTTCGTGCATTAAGGGAGTTTTTACACTTGATTCAATGTGCCTTTGTCCTGGAACATAGATTCTATAAGCTTTGGAGGATTTTCTTTATCCAACAAATGTGCCTTTCTTTTTGTATGGCTCCATCTTTTTCCTCTTCTCTTTTGGAACATGAATGTATACAAGACAACTAAAAAATATTCAAATGTCTAACATCTGGTTTTTCACTAGTGAAAACTTTTTCAAGAGAATTTTCTCCTAGGATAGCATGAGGGATTTTGTTCCGAATATAAATAGTAGTGCTTGAGGTTTCTTCCCATAAGGATGTGGGAAAATCCTAATCACACATCATAGCTTTTGCAGCCTCATAGATTGTTTTGTTCTTTCTTTCAACAACCTCGTTCTGTTGGAGATTGTAAGTTACACTCAACTATATTTTTATCCCTACCTATCGGCGGGAATCATTAAATTCATGGCACTCAAACTCTCCTCCATTATCATATCTCAAGCATGAATGTTCTTTCTAGTTTGATTCTCAATTAGTGCTTTAAACTCTTGAAACTTGTTGAAAGTTTCACTCTTTGCCTTCAAAAAATAGATCCAAGACTTACGAGAGAAGTCATCTATCAAAAGCACATAGCACAAATAACCACTCAAGGATGGTGATGAGATAGGACCACATAGATCTGAATGGATCAAGTCTAGGATCCCTTTGGATCTTTTTGTACTACTTGGAAATATCTTCTTGATGTTCTTACCAAGACAATAACCTCTACAAATATCATCATGCTCATATTGAAACATGTGCATTCCTTTTACCATCTTCTGCAAGCCAAATAGAACTTTGAAATGAATATGACCAAGCCTCCTATGCCAGAATTCACAAGGACTGAGTGTGTCATGGATCATGGCTTTAATGAAATTTCTAGGAATTTTGTAGAGACCTCCCTCTCTAACTCCAATTACACATGCATAATTTAAGTCTGTATTTTTAGGCCACAAGAGCACATGATTGTCCATAAAGATTACTCTAAAACCTTTATCTTCTAGAACTGAAACAGATGGGAGATTTTTCTTCATACCAAGAACATATATAATTTCATCAACATGGAGTACATCTCTTAAATTCAACTAAAAATAAGTGGATCCAATCCTTGGATCGAATAGGTGGTATTTTTTCCAATATCCACTTGGTAGGGGAACTTATTTTCCTTCATATCTGTGATAATGCTCCTATATCTAGTCATGTGTTTGGATGCGCCACTATCCACTAGCCATGTATCAACACTTATGATAAGGGGTCTAGATAGAGATGAGACAAGATAATACCCCTTCCTTGTCTCCTTGTCATTGGAGGAATTATTTTTTGTAGGTTCATCTTTTGTAGCAGTAGAAGCATGAAACCTACCCTTGAACTTTCCTCTTTTATTAGCACGACAATGTCTTGCAAAGTGACCCTTCTTATTGCAATTGAATAATTTGACTTTATACTTATCAAATTTCATGTTGTATTCTTTTCCTTTTGATGAGGAAAATTCTTCTGAGAAAAGGATTTATTTCCTTTGTTTTCCCTTGTCGTAAGAGTAAGGTTCTCTTCTTTGGAGGAAGCATTTTTTCTTTGAATTCTCCCTTCTTCTTGTATGAAATCATGCCATAATATTTTAAAGTTTTGTTTCACTTCTCGACCATTTATAGTGGCCAAGAATGTCTCTCGTGAAGATGGAATACCATTTACCGCAGTTTGCATGTGATTATCATCATTGACAATTACTCCAATACTCAAGAGTTTATCTCTAACTTGAGAGATCTTTGTGAAGAAGGAAGCAACATATTCGTCCTTCTCCATCTTCAAATTATGAAGTTTGTTCTTCAAGGCTCTCTTATGACTAGGAGCCAAGTCTTCTCATAAATATTGGTCAAAGTGTCGAAGCACTCCTTTTCAACTTTCAATGGAGTAATAATCGGCATCAAATTGTCTTTCACAAAATCATAAATGATTCTCTTTGCTTTGGCTTGATTCATCTTAAAAGCAGTGCACCCAACATTTGTAGTAGTATCTTCAACAACACTGGATACGATACATCCAAGTCATGCTCTACTAAGATATTCAGAATATTGTCCTTTCTAGTATTGAAGTTCAAAGTTCCTTCAAGTCTCTCTTCTAGTCTTACTGATATTGAAGCCATTATACTTCAAGTAATGTGCTCAACTTATGCCACTCAAGATCAATGTAGTCTCAAGCTTGACTACAAAACTTATCTCTTTCATGCCCTATGATCTCATACCATGTTTAACTTTTTATCTTAATTGTGGAATTACCATAGTACTTGAAAACAATGAATAATTAGAAGCATAAACATTCATAGACGACACAGAATTTACCGGTGGGGAAACCCTCTATAACTTGATGGAGAAAACCCCAGCAAAATCTTCCTTTGTATATAGATAGATACTGAGAGAATGTCTTTACAATGAGAAAAATACATCAAGCACCCATGGTGCGATATCATAGAGAAATACCAAGCACCCCTGGTGCAAAATTAGAGAAAGGGAGAAGAGAGAATAATAGAAGAACCCAACAATATATCCAACACTTAACCAATTTGAAATTTTTGGTCACATGGAAAAAATAGTGAATGCATTCAAGTCTGCATTCACTCTACACATTGATCTCATCAAATCCCTCATAACAAGTGCACAATCCTTCTAATGCTCGACTTATGTATTTGTCTTCTAACTTCAGGATGAACTCGCCCTTCAACTGAATGCTAGACCACTTAGTTAGGATGCTAACTCCAAGTATCATCTTTTAGTTTCACTCAAGTGTCTCCATGCAAACACTTAGTTGATTAGATCTTATTTTTTAACACTTAGTTAACTCTTTTAACTGAAGTCCTTCTTGTTAACTTCACTAAAATGAACAATTCAAGTTCTCTTTCAATTAATTGAAGTCACCCTTGTTAATATCACTAAAGTGAACAATTCGAGTTCTCTCTTATTTAACTGAAGTCTTTATCATCGTTGAAGTCAACAATTCAATCTCTCTCTCTCTCTTATCAAATCTTATCTTTATTCTCGTGTCGTATCTGCATGGTCCACTTGTGCCAACTTTAATTTATTATCATATCAAATATACCAAGGATGTTTTTCCAATGATGTGATCATCTCATTCTACCATTGTTCCAATTGGTCACATGCTAAAGTAATTCACTCTAGAGGTGGATAGTCTCTATAGGAGACTTAATATCTTATCCATCTCTAATACCATGGTTAGTAGTACATCACACACTATTCATGCTTCGACTTGCAAAGCATTACCTTCAACACATGAGGCACCACCTCAACACATGAGGATTTGTCTTGACACACAAGACCTTAAACTTGACAAACAAGATTGTACAACACCATTACTTTGACATACAAAGCACTTTTCTCAACACACGAGGCTTAACCTTTACACATAAGGCTTAGTCATGCTTGAGTCCAAATCAAGATTCTACTCCAAGTTTCATGATTTCAACTCGGGATCCCTAAGGCACTACCTCGACAAATAAGGCTCAATCCTGGCACACAAGATTGACTTGGAGAATGACTCATGATGTTGTAACTTTAAAATAAAAGACAATGTTTTCCAATAGTTGTCTACTCTTTGTGGGATATATATATTGTCTGAAAGAAGTCAAAATTTTAGGTTTTATGCTACATGTGATATAGTCTATTATTTGGTCGAGGGCTAAGGATTTTCATCTTGATGCAAAATGTGCCATTGTTGTCTTGGTCTCTCCACACTTAGCTAGTGTCTTTGTTGATTGGGGTACCAAACCATCATAAAGACTTGTTAGGGCGATGTTGAATCTTAATAAATAGTTGTTAGGTCTGGATAATATCTATGCTTCTAATTAATAAGGTGAGTGTGCAACTTTTTAGCACTAGTTAGTGAATGAGCTCCTAGACACCCCATCGCTTAGTTGTAGTTACACCATGGTTGAATGTCAAGAAGATAAAGAAGAGGCATTTATTTTTCTCTTGTCGTTTGGGTAGAAAAAATCACAACTTCCACTAAAAGTCGCCATGGGTTATATCATTCCAATCATAATCATTGATAGGACTTTATTGGTAAACGATTTACTTGGACGATTTCAAAAAGGGCCCAAATCAAATTTACCAATGGGTTGAGAGGGTTCTATATCTAGAAAAAAACTTTTTCTATATTGATTTGGAGGGTAGCCCACCAATGATTTGATTCACTTTCTCATTTTCAATAAAAACTTATAAATTATAAAATATACTAAAATTGTATTGTACATATAATGCATGAAGTTTTTTATTTCCAAAACTTTGATATGAACTTGATAACCTTGTTTGATACAATTACCTTTGACATTCTACGTAATGACACCACTTCCTTTATAAATATCTTTGCAATAATAATGATATCAAAATTGAACAAAAACCTTCATGATAAAACTATGTCGAACATGCTATCTTGAGTAATTTATAATTAATTTGATTTAATTTTTAAATAGAAAAGCCTTTATTTTTTAGCATAGAAAATATATGAGTTAAAATTCAAAACATAGTTTAAAATATATGAAATAATATGTTTTTAAAGTATTTGAATAATGAATATAATAAAGACCATCTTAACTTGGGATTCATTAAACATTAAGAGACAAAAAGAAATGAGATGCAAATTTCTAAGAGTCTTAATTTAAATAATCTAAGTTGATGTGTTTATGCATAGAAAATGTCTAAGGAAATATCAATTTAGATCCTTTTCTATAATATGTTTTTATTATAGTCAACCATCCTAGGGTGGGATGGACTTATATTTGTTTTAGTAAAAATAAATTTAGATCCTTTTTTCCATCATTAATATGCTTTTATTATCGTCAACCATCATAAGATGGGATGGACAAATAGATTGAGCGTCACAATCTTTTTTACTATCAAATTAAATTACAAAATGTAATTTTTTATTTTTTTATAGATAATTATTTTTTTAAGCAGAAACGGTTATATTAAGAGGCAGTGGTATAACCACTGTAAAAAGACAACAGAGTTCATATGCCCTTGAGGAAGCGGCAATTCCAAAATCCCTTATGGAAGCGGCAAAATTCAATGCCCTTGTGGAAGCGACGAACAAAAATTCATAAAACAGCGCATACTAATCAAGTTTCCCAAAAGAAACCTAGATAGTTTTTTACACAGAAGTAAGATAAAGAAAAGCAACTATAGCAAGCAATGTTGGAATATATTAAACCCACTCATAACTTAGGATAAAATAATTAATCATTATTTGATTAATTATTCATCCACTAGCTTAATTAGTTGGCATCCACTTATTGGATAAAATTGGGTCCTTATGTTGCCAACCCATCCTTCATGAATTTCTCTCCATTTTCTAGGATTATCATTTTTTCCATCTCTTTGAAAACTCACTCATGCTTTTGCCAATTCGTGAGGTCCTTGATAGATTTGGGAAGTGCTTTAGCCACCTATAGGGGTTTGCTATATTTTGGTAAGTTGGGATTTGCTATATTTTGATAAGTCAGCCTTTTTGAGCTTTATGAGTTGTATCCATACAACCCGATTTTCCTATGCGGGATGTACTATTTATGTACACTATTATTCATCATTATTCAATGGAAGGATACACACCAATATTCATCTCTTCATTCATGTGATTCAATCTTTTTTCTTCTCTCTATTTTTCATGTGTATGCTTGTGAGAATTCTTAGTAGCAAGATCTATTTCATGTGCTTCTTCTTAGCATCATTGCTCATGGAATTGATATATTATTTCTACATGGTATCATAGCTACAGGGAGCACAACCTTGCAATCCTCTACATGGTATCAAAGCAGCAAGGTTGATCAAGTTCTACAGAGTTGAGGAGCTCATCCAGTCTCCTATCCCTCTCTGAAGAAGAGCTTGTCTAGCTTACAAGATTTTCTCCTAGTTTTTTTTGCAGGTTGCAGAGAGTATCTCTAGAGAATATCAACAACTTCTATATGGATTCAAAATTTCCTCTACTATCTCCTTTCAACTATGCTGATTGGAAGCCAAAGATGAGCGCATACTTGAAGAGACAATGTCTCTTTGATGTCTCCATTGGTGCATTGAGTGAACCTGATTCTTATGAAGAGAAGATTGATTGGCTTAATAATTGTGATAGAGCTTATGGAATTATGTGTTTGGGAATGTCTCCAAATATACATCATCTCATAGATTCTGTCGATTATCCATTTGAGCTTTGGAAGAATTTGGACAAAGCTTTTGGTTTGCAGGAAATAGAAGATGAAGCATGGAGCGAACCCAACATCTCATCATGTTCTCTCTCTCAAGATTTATTGGCCTCTACATTCTCTGATGAATTTGATCATGATGAAGAATTTTCTCATACAGTTCATGTTGCTTCTACTCTCCTTGATTCAAATACTTCCTCCTTCAATGAAGAAGCAAATATTGAAGAGTCATCTTTTTCTGTGTCTATTGAAGGTGATTTTTATTCTTATGATACTATTGATGAAAAAGAAGTAACATATGGAGCTTATATTGATATTAATGATGATCCTATCACCCATTCATTGTTCTCTAAATCTCTTATCTTAGATTCTGAGATCTATGTGCCAGGTCCTTCACACTTTGTGCATACCTCTCTCATTGATGGTGTGCAACCCAGTGATTTCCAGGATGTTTTCTTAGCCAAATCAAGCCTTATTTGTGTCATACCACTTACCTTACTTGATCTCATGTGCTTCAGCATCTTCTCATTTGTTCTTAGCATCAATACTCAAAACCTCCTTGAATATTGTGAACATCTCATTCTTTCCTCCTTTCATACAGAGGATTCATTACCAGTGTATTCCCATGAGTCTACTGATATGCTTATATGTGATCCTTTGGATTCTGATTTAGAAGCATATTTTCATGTTGATACACATATCATACCACCATCCACACCATCTACCATACCTCTGAATAATCCTATGACTATACAAATCCCAAGTTCACTAGTTGATTCCTCATTGGTCTCTTATGCAGTGTTACTTATCTTACATGGTTTGAATTCTTTCCCATCTTTCAGTGGTTGGTTATCCATGTCCTTATTCATATTTGAACTGATATTAAACATGTTTGGATCTGTTCTAAACACTTATGGTTCAGATCTTATGCCCATCCATCATTCAGATTTTTACACATATCAGTTTTCCCCAGTTGCTCATAGTTTTCCTAGTCTAGCCCTATATCCTCATGGAGCCACTGAATCCTTTGTATTTATTGTTCCATATGCTAATATTTCTAATAGAGCAGAGTTTTATCAGCCTCATATCAGACCTGTACAGGTGCTACATCAGATTGGAATATTGACATCTGATTCACATCACAATTTTGCAGCTCTTCAAGGAATTGGGTGTGAAATAAATTGTCCTAATTTTTGTACTCTTTGGAAAGGAGTATGCACATATCTCTTTTCCATTTCAAATTATTTTTGCATATCATAGTTTGACAGTAGCAAGAAGCATCCAGATAATTCTCCTACTTCATTAGTTGATGAGATATAAGGAGTCTCTCCTCTTCCTTCTTGCAGGTTCTACATTCTAGCGCATGATCATGGAGTTCATGATTTCTTCAGCAATTCTTTCATCCTGAAGCAGTTCATTCAGCTCATTAAAGTGAAGATGAAGATATGTTGAAGACATATTTCAAATTTTGTCCCTTGTCCTATCTTGAGGGAGTATTTTCCCCGTGTTGTTTTTCCTCTTTCCTCACTTTTCTGGACATAATCATTATTAAAGGGTGACCATAGCCTTGTTGTTGGGCCCTATATGCATCCATATTTTTGACATACCATCATAAAGTCAGAATTATAGGGGGGTGTTGGAATATATTAAACCCACTCATAACTTAGGATAAAATAATTAATCATTATTTGATTAATTATTCATCCACTAGCTTAATTAGTTGGCATCCACTTGCAACTTAAAGTCAATACATGCCATCTATATCCTAGGAATTCTTTATTTCTGATTCTGGGTTGATCTTGACAACCTTTTGACCATCCAGAATTAGTATACAACACTTTACAACAGATTCTTCTTTATTCTGCTTTTCCTGCTTTTCTGTGGATAAGGTAAAGCTAGTCAAACTAGGAAACTAGGTCCTTCTGTTGCCAACCCATCCTTCATGAATTTCTCTCCATTTTCTAGGATTAGCATTTTTTTTTCCATCTCTTTGAAAACTCACTCATGCTTTTTCCAATTCGAGAGGTTCTTGATATATTTGGGAAGTGCTTTAGCCGCCTATGGGGGTTTGCTATATTTTGGTAAGTCGGCCTTTTTGAGCTTTATGAGTTGTATCGATACAACTCGCTTTTCCTATGCGGGATGTACTATTTATGTACACTATTATTCATCATTATTAAATGGAAGGATACACACCAATATTCATCTCTTCATTCATGTGATTCAATCTCTTTTCCTCTCTCTATTTTTCTTGTGTATGCTCGTGAGAATTCTTAGTAGCAAGATCTATTTCCTATGCTTCTTCTTAGAATCATTGCTCATGGCATTGATATATTATTTCTACAAAAAAATAGGTCCAAAAGCATAGAATACATGATTTAATGAGCACTTCCATCGTGGCGTGAGGAGGATCCGGGGCTAGCCTCCACTTTCAGTTCCAGTTTTTCAACCTTAATTTCCAGTTCATCCAAAAAGCTGATAAACACCTGTTTAGTTTTATGGATCACGAGTTCAAACTCCTTCCTTAACTAGATCATGTCTTGTTCCACATTCTCTAAATGGCGTCTGCCCTCCGTGTCCATGGTATGCAGGATGCGATTCATTATTTTCAATTTATTCCTGATGTCCCGGATGTCATCTTCGACGTGCAGAGAAAGCGAGGAGGAAGCTGAGGATTCAGAGGGGGAGCCCATGATTACGCAAAGGAGAAACAATTCGGTCGGATCTGCAAATACAACAAACCTACAAATAAACCAACGATGATGAAGAGGAAATCATCCACCACCTTGTATAGAACTAGGGCTTTCGAGCGTCATCATTCCAAGCGATGTAGGAGTACAGGAGATCTACAGAAGTACAAGGCTGATGGAATACACAATCAAGGTGATGGAGGATGGAGTGGACATGGAACAGGGCCGGATGAACCACCTCCCATCCTCATTAAATCCAGCCCATGGCACATTCCATCCACTACGTGCTAGCTCAGAGATCCAGCGCGTGCCACAAGCGTGGATGGGACACGCCTTAAAGAGATGGATGAACCACATGGAGGGCCACGATAAAGGTCCCAGCAGTATTAAGCTCATGGCCATGTAAGCAGCGGGGGCTAACAACTTTAGCGAATAAAACAACTATTCATGTGATCATTCAGCTCAAGAATACCTTGGTCCAGAGAAGAAGCATGGTTTGATGCTAAGTCGGCCAGCTTGTTATTTTTCCTGAGAACATGAAAAGATTCAATTTTTTGAAAGGAGGAGGTGAAACTTTGGATCTTCTTAATTAGATGTCGTATCTTCAGATCTTCGGGGGGGTTGCTTGTGTTGAGTGCCTGAATAACAAGTCTAGAATCACCAATGACCACGATCTCGTTGATGCCTTGAGCTTTGGAAAGGTGGAGACCTTGCCAGAGGGACAGAGCCTCAGCCATATTGTTTGATTCGAGTCCAAGGCCCCACGAATAGGACAATTCGTGTTTTCCATCCGGGGCAAAAAGAACCCCGCCCCCCTGCCTCCCCAATAATAATTTTATATATATATAGATAATTATTATGTTTAATAAATGTATACATAAAATATTTTAGAAATTAATCTTTTTTATAATTTATTGGAGTATAAACATATAAATTAAGTAATATTGTGGCTTTAATATCCTTACTTTTCTAGATATAATAATGAATTAACTATTATGTTTAATAATTTTATACATAAAATATTTTAGAAATTAATCATTTTTATAATTTATTGGAGCATAAATATATAAATTAAATAATAATGTGGAACACAATCTTAAGGAATATATTATAAAATTATGAAGGCATCATTAAGACAAAGATGTTTCAAAATTGAAGAAGCCAACTAAGACAAAGTTGTTTCCAAATTGACTAAGACCTCACAAATACAAAGATGTTTCCAAATTGACTAAGACCTCACAAAGACAAAGATGTTTCCAAATGGACTTGATGACAACTTTTGACTGGAATTGGAAAGTTGATAAATTTTGGATATTTAAAGTCAATAGTGGCTGGAAAATTAATAATTTTTGGAGATAGAGAGCTAGCAATTACATTGGTAAATGATGATGCAAGTTGACGATGGTTTTTTTAATCCAAGGAAAACTTCATAAAAACCTCAAACTACTTCTCATGATCCCTAGATGGTAAATAGGGTAAACCATCGAGCCTGATGACAGAGCCTAACCCCAAAGGGATCGAGAGAGTATAATTTAAATCAAAAAAAGGTTATTTATTCTCGGTAATATGTTTTTTGGCATAATATCTACATAAAAAATAGATGATAATAATCCATAGTAATTACATATCTCTAAGGATGATTCCATGAGAACATAGAATTCATAAGTGACCAAGTAGTCATAGACAACAAAGAATCAAGTTGTGAAGCAAAGGTTTTTGGATAGAAAGAAGACCATAGCCCCAAGTTTCAACATCCAATAGGGAAATAACCTCATTTTCCCATACTTCTTGAATGGACAAATAGAGAAGCAAGGAAAGAACTCGTTAATGTAACATACCTCAAAATTCAAATATATATAAAAAAATCTATAACAAATATATCTTCAGACATATTTATAAAAAAATCCCAAGTGTTAAGAGAAATTACAATTAAAAAGAAACCTTGGCCATAAAATGGTCAAAATCATCCTTTCACATTCATTTTCGGGCTTAGGGACCACTGTATCAGTCATTCCACCATTGCTAAAACCACTCTGCAGCCAGAATAGTCATTTCTGCACTAAAAATACGTTCTTGCCTTCCGCCTTCCATATTCCGGGTGGAACTCAAAAATCAGAACCTCATTAGATGATACCTTCAAATGCCTTTTTTTCCACCTTCCTCCTTCTAGGCGGAACTCGAAAATCGGAACACCACAAGTTGATACCTTCAAAATCATTTTTCGCCTTTCGCCTTCCAGTCGGAACTCGGAAATCAGAACATCACAAGTTGATACCTTCAAAGGCCTTTCTCCACCTTCCAGGTGGAACTCAGAAATCGGAACATCACAAGTTTATACCTTCAAAATCATTTTTCTGCCTTCCGCCTTCCGAGCGAAACTCATAAATCAGAAAATCACAAGTTGATACCTTCAAAATCCTTTTTCTACCTTCCGCCTTCCGGGTAGAACTCAGAAATCGGAACATCACAAGTTGATATCTTCAAAATCATTTTTTCGCCTTCCGCCATCCAGGTAGAACTCGAAAATTGGAATATCACAAGTTGATACCTTCAAATGGCCTTTTTCTGCCTTTCCACCTTCCACTGCGGACCTCGAAGTCAAAAACTTCATAAACGATCACTTGGTCTTTCAGATTTATGCCTTCCATTCTGGACCTCGAAAGTCAGAAAATTCATAAAATGATCACTTGGTCTTTCGGCTTTCCGCCTTCCGCTGCGGACCTTGAAAGTCAGAAACTTCAACTTTTTGCCTTAACCATTTTCCCACTTTCCGCCTCCTGCCTTCCGCCTTCTGTGGGAAAACTCTGGGGTGCAGAAAACACCAAATTTGGTTAACTTGTATTTTATACCTTTTGCATCGTTGATTTCTTGTGGCTTAAGTGTCGACCATTGATCTGATTCCTTGCGGATTCCACAATGAAACCTTCGTAACCAATATCGGTCGTTGATCTTCATTGCGGATAAAATCTCGACAGTCGATTTATTTGATGCAGAAATCGAACTTTAGGAACTTCAAGCTCCATTAACGTAATTCGTGACCTTTTGCTTCTGCGTTCTACATCTACCTTCTGCACCGTTGATCTTTGCGGCTTAAATCTTGACCGTGGATTTGATTTGATGCGTAAATTAAACTTTGATAACTTCTGTGAACCATATATCTAGATGCGGATTAGATCTGGACCATTGATCTTCTAATATTTGTGGATCAACGTTTACCTTTGTGGATTGCAGAAGTCGTGTTGCCTTTCAACTCTTCGGGACTTCCAAAGATCTGTCTTTCGCACTTCTGTGAACTGTCGATCTTGCTGTCGGTTGGATCTGGACCATTAATCTTCTAGTTTGGTGGATCAATGTTTAATTGTGTATTCAACGAGTTTCTAGTTGATTTGGGGTTTAACTCACTGTAAATTATTTGGATCTGGAAATTTATCTGAGTGTTTGCAACCATACCTTACTTTCATCAACTGGTCATGATTTGAGAACATTTAACCGACTGTGCTAAGTTACTTATAGGATTTGTACAATTTAAAATATGGTTTTCTCTATGCAAATCAATTCCAACCACAATATTGAATAACTTAGAACTAAACTGTAAACAAGCATTATAGTTTCATTCGACAACCTAAATTTGTAATGCAGAATTAAGAAGAAATACATAAATCAAATTCAGAAGGAAGTGCACAGCAGTAACATCTGATACCGTGTAAAAACAGAGGACTCGATCCATTAGATGTGGATTCATAAATTCTAAATCATTCCAGTATAACAGATCAGTGACAGGAAGACCTAAGTAATTCAACTTATAACTAAATAATAATTGCTACATTAGTTCATTACTAACAATCATTAATATAGGTATGAAGGCCCAGTATGGGATACGTTGAGAATAATTTAACATTGTACAGATCTAGAATATACAAAACCTGGATAATGGTTCTACAGAATGCGTAAAAACAATACAGTCTGGAAATATAACTGCAATTTAACATTTCACATATACATCCTACTACATCTAAATCATTCATAAGAAACATAGTAGGAACCTGGCACCAATGCTGGGAAAACACAAGTGGAGAAGTTGTTCCTCCCAATGAAATCCCAGAGCAGCCAATTTACTTGCTCCAGAACCCCTAAGCCTGTTCGCTGAACCACAAGAGAAAAATATCTTAATGCGCCATCTCTTGCATTACACGAATGTTAATCCCCGTCCAATGCTAGCCTCCTGTTGCTCATGGACATACTATTAAATAGTATTTTTCCTAGGAATTGATGATTTATGAGCCTCTTTTTCTTTAGCAACTCAACTAGGAGTGCAAACCATATTTTTGGGGATGATGCCTCCTACATCTTGAGTTCTCACTCAGTGGTCTTTGCCACTTGTCATTTTCATCTTGTGGGTCAGCAAACACTCTTTCAACGACTATATCCACTTCCGTTTCCCTTCAACATATTTTATTAATAGGAATGCTTTATTACAAGATGTTCTATTCTTGACCTCCTATCAAACAATAATAAAATAATAACCAAAGTATTTTTCAGTTTGTAATTTTCTGTGGTGAGGTGGATTAGTGTAGGGTTTTTCCAGAAATTCTGCAGTAGTCATTTTGTAAGTCTTGTTTATTTTTTGATTCCGAATCAGGAACCATCATCAGGACAAGAAGCCAAGTAGATTTGAATAGTTGCAGATCCAGAGTAATAAATAAGGGTTTCAAGTCTGTTTGAAAAACTACTGCGGAATTTCCAGTAAAACCATACACTAATCAAAGTATTTCCTAGCATAATTAATAATTGTTAACTCAGGGGGTATTACATACACCTCCCCTTAAAATATAACACCGTCCTCGGTGTTATAACTTTTGCTTGTATGCATCCATGCTAGCCTCTTGGAATAAGCCTGGATATGCCTCCTGCATATTACATTCCATCTCCCAAGTAGCTTCTTTTGGACTAAGGGGCTTCCATTGCGCCTTTATCTATCCGATGGTACAGTTCTGGAGTAAAGTTCTCTCCTGTCGAGTATGTGCTCCGATCCCATTTGGAATTCTCCCTCTAGTTCCACCTGTATTACATTCCAGTTAATCACATGAGAAACGTCATGAACATATATTTTCAATATAGAAACTTAAAACACATTATGTACTTTAATATTGGGTGGTAGGGATTACTGGTATGTAACCGACCCTACTTTGGCCAAAATTTCAATTGCCTTGCCAGACCTGGGTGCCAATTTTTTATACTTGCCTAATCTCAAGGTACTTTTCTTGGGCTTTATCTTTATGTATACATGATCACCCACCTTGAACTCTCTAGGAGTTCTTTTTAAGTCAGCATAACTTTTATGCATGTTCTGTGAAGCCTTCAAGTTTTTTTGTACCTGTTTCATAGTTAGTTCCCTTTCTTTTTAATGAAGCAGGTCCTAATATTAATCAATTTACAGGACTACTTCATTACTTTTGGAGCATTACCTTTGTGCCCCTATGACACTTTTCAAGGACCCATACCTACAGGAACTTGGAAATCATCATTATAAGAAAATTCTACCCAGGGGAGATAACCTTCACCTGGTGGCATTCCACCTTTATACAGGTAATCAACTAAATCTTCCCTTGAAATTGGGCCAGAAGAATTTCTTCCTGAAGGCTTTAATAATCTTTTGGTAATGAAGGTGTCCTGCATAAGGGGTCTATGCAACATATTTGAATTAAACCATTTTTATATCTACAATATCAGGCATGTATAACAGTGAGAAGATTCTAAATAACCCAAATATATATTCTCATAAGTAACTTCTACTAAATCCATAGGTATCCTACTTTGATCTTAGGCAATAATGGAAACCCCCCCAATACCTGCCCCAAGGGAAACTCTTATCATCCCACTTTGTGTTTTCTTTCTTGCAGGCCACCACACATGGTTTTCTACAATGTATCTCCTGACATGGTTCCTACATCAAACCATTAGTACATAGTTAATCAAATAAAATTATGAATTCACAATTCTGTCTCCTACAGATTTTTTTTTTGTTTTGCAATCCTAAGGCCATCCACATAATGTTTGGCTCTAGTAAGTGAGAGCACTTATCCTTCATCATTTACACTTGTTGCCAACCTAGACAACCACACATAATATGTCATCTTAACACAATTCTAGATTAGTCAACAATTAATATAGAAATATCAAAATTCCAAATATGGGATTAAGAACTCTATTGTGTTTATTTTTCACCGCCATGAGGTCCTTCTTAGACATTTGGCCCTTGTACAGGGTAGATTCTTGTCTTTTATTTTATTGGACATAACGTACTTCCATGTATTTAGTCAATTCTACCCGCAATCTGTAACTTCCACACATCCAAGCAATTTGGTGGGCCTCTACAAGATTTACACTAATCTATGAAATTATCTTCAAAAAATTACAATACTAAGTAATTCAAACCATATCAGTTACTACCATTTCCAGGACACTATATGGTTATCCTAAATGCATCATTAAAATAAACATACATTTTTACCTTATTTATGTAACTGAAACAAACCTTCCATACCCAAAGATTTAAGCAATCTTGTTCATCATGCCTTCAAACCAGATCATTGCACACTCATTGCGTCGTTCACCCCATACTATGTTTAGGTTTTTATTAACTAAACATTATCTGATCATCCTTCTTTCTCACTACTTAATTTAGCTTACTAGTTTGATTTCAGAGAAAGGACACTCTGATCATGATGCCCGACTTCCTTGTATACAGTCTTTCTTGTGACTAATATGAAATTTAGTCAGATTCTATATTTGGCAGAATCTCTAAATCCAA
Source organism: Pseudotsuga menziesii (assembly GCA_001517045.1). Taxonomy (NCBI): domain Eukaryota; kingdom Viridiplantae; phylum Streptophyta; class Pinopsida; order Pinales; family Pinaceae; genus Pseudotsuga; species Pseudotsuga menziesii. The sequence continues at coordinate 539,646 of LPNX010078537.1, read as the reverse complement.
CCAACTCAGCCAATATTCCTTCGGATCTTGATGAAGAGCAGAAATTAAAACGGAGGTGAGTTTTTTTTTCATAACAATTTTGCATCCCAACTGAACTATTAACCAGCTAACTAGTTGATTCAGTGGAATCGTTAAGGACCGTTAGATATTGATCCACCCAGATTGACGGTGGACTTCAATTATTATAGATCGGATTACATCAAAATTCTGCATCCATTCATTTTTTGTGAAGACCACGCAGCTTTAACTATCAGAATCACTGACAGCTGTAGATGCTCTTCAACGATCAACCTCGTATGTTGATCTCGTTCTCCTTCACGCCGGTTACTTTACAATTTCACAGCTCGACTCACCTTTTATCTTTCACGTTCTTCCTTCTAGCGGAATGTTCCAAGGCCATTGGATCTATCTCTAGTCAGAATGAACAGTGAACTTCCAAGTCCACATTCCATAATTTAATCTCTATGCACTTTAGTTCAGCGGAATTCCCACCAATTGTTGGATCATCCCGTTCACCAGATCTCACCCATAGATATACCCACACAGGTTGAGTTGACTTCACCCATTCCCCTCTCCCTTTGTCGATTGGTCAGAGAATCAATCAATCGAACTCTGTCCAAATTTGCCAAGTTTTCCCTTGTCCAATTCTGAACTCGATTCTAGCATTCGAAGAATTTATTTCCCATGCATGACTTCCTTGCAGATCTCCTCATAGACCCTGGAATGGTTTATCGACAGAGGCTCCATATGTTGGGTGTAGGGTCAACATTTATCACATAATTTTAACCCTACTATATACTTTTTCAACCAATCCATGCCAATCATCATATGCACATACATATGCATGTCTACTAAGGATAATATCAACATCATATACATGAATCCGAATCTAACATCATTAACTTTCTAGATTCGTAAAGGTTCCAGTATTCTTATTTCTCCTATTCACCAATAGGTAAACTTATTACTCTACAGGAACAAATTTACTTACAGTGCCTATATATTTTATTAGTAATTTTCTTGCAAGCACCTTTCTTGTTTCTCTTGGATGGCCAAGCAAAACACACCAAGTGTTAACAGTACTCTCAGTACTAAACTAAGCTTCCCAACAACAAGTTAATTAGAGGTAAAACATTCAAATTATGCATAATGGTCTTGTATTTCCTCTTCACCTTCATCAAACAAGATCATTTACCTTTCTAGTGGAGATCACAAGGGAAATTATTTTCACAAATCACCTAACATAATTTTTCTTTTACTACAACATGCAAAACTAAGTTACATGCTACGATTTCCATGTAACTGAGAATCCACAAAGGCCATGCAACATATCACTTTGCATATTATTTAAAAGCATATTTCTTCTCAAAACTAATTCAAGAAGCCATTAATCATCAACTAAAATTATTCATACAACGATCCTCGTGCATACCTGATCATTAATCCATAATACCTTAACCTATTTCAGCCCTATAATAGTTATGTAATGTCCACCAGAGACAACCCTTCATGAATCACTTACCACACAAGCACCATTTTTGCTTCATTATGAATTTTTGCTAACAAGATAGTGTTCAGTTCTTCTTAAGCCTTCGGAATTTGTTCATTGTCTTCCTTAACCTTTCTTAATTCAGATCTTGATTTATTCACAGTCCTTTTTAATTCAGATTTATTGTCTTGACTTTCGTTTAGATCTACCTAGAAATCTCCATACCTTAGATTACCCTCTTCATTTAAAAGTTGTTCCGGGCGTTGTTCCTCTTTTGCAGACATTCCCGCATCTTCCATATTTCCTGCAAAATTTATTTGTACTTCTCTTTTATGTGTGTAAGAGAATTTTCAAGACAAAATCAACATGAGTTAGTTTACTATTTTCTATAGCAGTTTTGTGTTGAGCCTATTCAGGCCTAGTGCTAAAACCATGCTCGGATACCATATGTAACATACCTCAAAATTCAAATTAAAAAAAATTCTATAACCATATATCTTTAGACATATTAATAAAAAATCCCAACTGTTAAGAGAAATTACAATTAAAAAGAAACACTCGCCATAAAATGGTCAAAATCATCCCTGCACATTCATTTTTGGGCTTAGAGACCACTGTATCAGTTATTCCGCCATTGATAAAACCACTCTGCAACCAAAATAGTCATTTCCGCACTAAAAATACTTTTTCGCCTTCCATACAGAACTCGGAAATCAGAACCTCACCAATTGATACCTTCAAATTCCCTTTTTTTCCACCTTTCGGGCGGAACTCGAAAATCGGAACACCACAAGTTGATACCTTCAAAATCCTTTCCACCTTCCGGGTAGAACTCGAAAATAGGAAGACCACAAGTTTATACCTTCAAAATCCTTTCCGCCTTCTGAGCGGAACTCGGGAATCGAAACATCACAAGTTCATACCTTCAAAGGCCTTTTTTCACCTTCCACCTTCCGGGCGGAACTAAAAAATCGGAACATCACAAGTTGATACCTTCAAAAGCCTTTTTTCACCTTCCGGGTGGAACTCAAAAATCGGAACATCACAAGTTGATACCTTCAAAATCCTTTTTTTGCCTTTCGCCTTCCGGGCGAAACTCGGAAATCGGAACATCACAAGTTGATACCTTCAAAATCCTTTTTCCGCCTTCCGCATTCTGGGCGGAACTCGGAAATCAAAATATCACAAGTTGATACCTGCAAATAGCCTTTTCTGCCTTTCTTCCTTCCGTTGCGGACCTCGGAAGTCAAAAACATAAACGATCACTTGGTCTTTCAGCTTTTTTCCTTCCGCTACGGACCTAAAAAATCGAAAACTTCATAAATCGATCACTTGGTATTTCGGCTTTCTGCCTTCCGCTGCGGACCTCGAAAGTCAGTAACTTCAACTTTTTGCCTTAACCTTTTCCCATTTTCTACCTCCCACCTTCTGCCTTCCGCAAGCAGACCCCGGGGTGCGGAAAACACCAAATTTGGTTAACTTGGATTGTATACCTTCTACGTCGTTGATTTCTTGTGGCTTAAGTCCCGACCTATGATTTTATTCCTTGCGGATTCTACAATGAAACCTTCATAACCAATATCGGTCGTTGATATTCTTTGCGGATAAAATCTCGACCGTCGATTTATTTGATGCAGAAATCGGACTTCGGCATCTTCAAGCTCCGTTAACTTAATTCGTGACCTTCTGCTTCCACTTCTACATTCTGCATCTGCCTTCTTCACTGTTGACCTTTGCGGCTTAAATCCTGACTGTGGATCTGATCTGATGTGGAAATCGGACTTCGGTAACTTTTGTGAACCGTCTATTTAGATGTGGATTAGATCTAGACCATTGATATTCTAATCTTTGTGGATCAATGTTTAACTTTGCGGATTGCGGAAATCGAGTTGCCTTTCAACTCTTCGGGACTTCCACAGATCCGTCTTCTGCACGTCTATGAACCGTCAATCTTGTTGCGGGTTGGATCTGGACCGTTAATATTATAGTTTGGTGGATCAGTGTTTAATTGTGGAGAGTGAATCTGTGAAGATGGGTGTCTATTTTGGGGGTCTTATGAGAAAATAAATTTGATTTTTTCATGTTTTTCAACTTTTGGCGAACGAAAGTGATATTTTCGTTTAGAATTTCGCTTTCAAGTAAAAACAAAACTTTTAGAGAATTATGTTAGCTTTCTATTCATAATTTTTTGAATTTTTTTTATTGAGATTTGATATGTCGTTTCGGAAAATGTTTGGCAGTGTGTCCTTATAAAATGAAAGGACTAAAAAATAGTCATGTTTGGTTGCACCCGTAAAATCATTGTTAAAGTCATGTTTTGCAAAAAAACAAATATGCTACGACAATATACACACAATATACTATTGCGATGACTATAACTTTGTAACCAACGGATCTATATACTAATTATAATATTTTTTTGAATTCGATCAATGGGAAAACCTTGTCGGTTTTAAACATGTTTTTGGTTGCACCACTTTTCTCTCAATTGACTATAAAACTTAAAAATCTACGAATACCCTTTTGAAGTAGACACTCCAATTAAGTGCACCATATTTGTTTCAATTTTTTTGGTGGTGTATTTTTAAAGTTATATATTTTTCATTTCACCACATTTTAAAAGAGATGAAACTAAACTCGACACATGTTAAGAAACAAAAATAAATAAAAATATCGGATCTCACCTATACACAACAAAATCTATACCTACGGAAAGTAGATTTAATGACAAAACTAAAGGTATCAAGTCCGACAGTCGATTTGTAGTGTAAGGCATCCATTTTACCTTCCGAAAATGGAGAAACCTGAAAACTGTGCAGGTTACAGGTTTCAGAGGTTATTCGGCCAAACAATTATTCAACCGAACAATGTTTTTCCGTAATGGAGACGTTACAAACAAGGTTGTTCGGCCGAAAAACTAAGTGCAAAAAAAAATTCGTTGGCCGGAAGAAAAAAAATCGTATAAGTAAAACGAAAAAGCCTCATTATTTTTGTACCTCTTCATTTCTTGTAAGTAAAACAAAAGAGCCTCATTATTTTCTCACCTCTTCATTTCGTATAAGTAAAAGTATTTTTGAAGGAGTTTTCAGAGGAGATTTCTTTTGCCAAAGGGTTTTTAGAAGGTATTTTTCCTCTTATTTATTTTCAAGGGGTACATTCAAAGAGTTTTTTCCCAAGGCATTTTTGCCAAAGATTTTGTGTTCTAAAGTATTTTTGAAAAGAAGTTATTTCTTTGCAAGAAGTTTTTTCATAGAGTTTTTTTCCAAGATATTTTTCCAAAGTGGGTTATTTCTTTATAATGGGTTTTTTTCCAAAGAGTTTTTTTTTTCAAGGTATTTTTGCAAAGGAGTTATTTCTTTGCAAGGGGTTTTTTCAAAAAGTTTTTTTTCCAAGGTATTTTTGCAAAGAAGGTTCTTTGCAATGGGTTTTTTCCAAAGAGTTTTTTGCAAAGTATTTTTGCAGATTAGATTTTTTTCCAAAATATTTATATAAGTTGTTTTTTCAAATAAGGTTTTTTTTTATCCAATTGTTTCACAAAGAAGATTTCCGTACAAGGTGTTCTTATTTTTTTCCAAGGGTTTTTCAAAAGGAGATTAAGAAATCATGGGCAATAAAAGAAACCGTAAAAAAAAAGTGATCGTAAATGTGATGACGATGCTAACAGGGAAAAACAAAAACTCATAAATACAGCCAAAAGAGCAAGGGTTGCAAAAACAGAAAAAATACTTGAAGATATAAGAACAAATGAAATGGAAATTGAAAATAGGGTACAAGAAGAACAAATGGAAGTTGAAGAGACCATTTTTGAAGATGTAAATAGTGATTTACATGTTAATGTTGATGAAGTCAATAATGAAGATCAAAACCAAGATCCATAAATTGGACCTGGTATGTATATATCATGTATTTTCAAAATTCATTTTTTATAATGAATTGTATCTTTGGACATATGTTAAATTAAATTAAATTTGATGTATAGGTACTTTCACCATTGATGATGAAATGTTAGAAGACATTCATTGCGACAAATATGGAGAAAAAATACCCATACATGTTGCACGATATCGTGCTACAAAAAGTTATGATGATATTCTCAAGGATTGTTCAATAGCAGGACAAGCACAAATTTTGAGATGTTTATTGGTGTCCAAGAAGTTAGAAGGTGCTACGCCATTATTGGGTATTCACAAGGCGACAAAAGAGTCAAAACTGAAATATAATGTGATAGAAAATATAGGTGATGCAATAAAAAAATTTGGAAAATCTAGAAAGAAAGATACTAGTGCTGCACATAGAGCAATTCAGACAGCAATTGTTTCAGCTAGTACTAGACAAAAACGTTTGACAACACAACTAGCACAAGAAATTGGAACCTCAAGAAAGACATTATACAAACATAGCAAATTCAGAATGCAAATAGATGAAAATGATGAACTTGCTTGCTGGGCAATTATTTGTAGACAACCTTACAAAGATAGAATGGGAGAAGGTGTTAAAGATATTGTACATAAATATTGGTTGGAACATGCTTGAGTTTCACCAAATTCAAGGGATGTGAGACGACAAAGAGTATCATGAAATGTATATGAAAGCCGTCCAAAACATATAATTGAAATGACACAAGTACAATTGTTCAATAAATTCAAGGAAGATCATCATGGAATTAATATGTCGATCACTACATTCGTGAAACAAAAACCATGGTATGTTAGACCTATTACTATATGTGACACATGTTGTTGTCGTTATCATGTGCAATTTCAATTATATTAAGACACGTTTCTTGAATTTGGTAAAATGTTTTGGACAAATTCACCACCTCCGCCCACAGTACGTGAATTCGTATCTCAAACCCTATGTGAGAGAAATCATGATGAAGTATTTTATAATAAGAAATGTGTCACTGGAAAACATTGTCATGGTTGTGGAAATCTTGTTTTATTCCACAATAAATACCCTATCGATAATGATCATTCGCTTTCAAATGTAACCGTTGATTGGAGAAGATATGAATACAACATTTATTCTACAAGTTCTAGTGATGCACATTCCAGAAGAATTGAATTGCGAGAAGATAAAATATGTGTGACAGATTTTCTCAAGAAATTTGAAAGCAAAATTTATAAATACACCAAGCATTCACATAGAGCACGATGGCAAGACCTTCAATTCAAACATTCCCGTGAAATTTTTTCTAGCTGGAACAATTTTGTCTGTGGATGATTTTGCAAAAAACTACACATTTGCTGCACAAAAAGAGATTCAAAGTGAATACTATCATTCTAACCAAGTTTCGATATTTGTCCATGTTCTATATAGACATTCTCAACAAGATGTTGATGGCATTGAAAGAACGTGTGACAATCGAGATGTGATTAAAGAATATCACTTTTATATCAGCGATAATCGTAAACATGATACACATTTTGTTCAACATTGTATTGAAAAAAAATTCTATGATTCACTAAATAGTCGTAAAGTTAAATTCAATGAACATTGGATATGGTCGGATGGATGTGCGGGACAATTTAAATCTTCACGATCATTTTTTTGGTTATGTCGACTTCATAAAGCAATGAACATTAAACATTGCTGGAATTTCTTTGAAACTGGACATGGAAAAGGTGAACATGATGGTGCAGGAGCATGCGTAAAAATAGCACTTCGAAGATGGAAAATGAACCATTCTTTTGGATGATTCCATTTAGCTGTAGAGGTTGTCCAATGGTGTAAATCAAATCTAAGCCATGATTGTACTCAACAATCAAAATATTTGCGCAGGAATGTACATTATTTTTTTAATTTATAGTAATTGTCAATTTTAAAAAATGTATGTACTAACATTGAAGAATTTGTACACTAACATTAAAAGTTGTCAATTGTGATTTATCATTTATTGTGTAGGTTTTTTTGGCTTGTTGGGGTCCAAGATATAGATAGATCAATACCAAATGAGGCTAGCACCATACATGGGACCAGAGAACTTCACTCTATTCAAACAAAATCCTTCGAAAACGTGTTTGCATTTGACAGTAGAAAGCAAACATGTTTTTGTCATATTTGCACTGAAAATGTTGAATCTACAGAAGTTTGTGAAAACATAACAAACAACTACGTAAAACATTGGAAACACACAGAGATTAATCCAAAAGGGAAAATGCCACTAGCAAGCATAGAAGAATTAGAATCGGAAGAAATGAAAATATCATCTGATGGCGATAGAATTTTAGATCTTGTTAGAGAAGGTAATGATGTTGTTCATTGTTCAATATTGTCCATCACCTTATGTTTATATAGTCAATTTAATTCACTTAACTCCAACGCCAATTGTAATTTGCACAAGAGATATTTTCGTTGTGATTGCACCTTTAGACAACAACGAAAATGTAAAATATTATTTGATGTGATGCACTGAAGGAAAAATGAAGTTATTGGAGGACTACAATGACAACGAATTTACATATGAGAGAGGATCTATCATTTTAAAAGGCTATTTTTTGCAACAGACCCATATGACTGAAAATTATGTCTACTTTCAAGATTATGAACCTGATGTTATATGTTTTCAGTATAGTCATTTAGTATGTGCATCTCGAATAAAATGGGTACAAGTTGCATAAAAAAAACTTAAAAAATAAAAAATGGAAACTGTCCAAATATGACCATGAACGGATAATTGAGGACGAAATTCCATTGCGATGTTTTTAACTATATCATTTCTTGTTTTAAGTTAAGATTGGCTATCATGAAGTCATTGAACTTTAATTTATTAAAATTCAGAATCAAGTTGCTAATGTTACCTTAGTAATAAAAAAAAATTAGAATTCAAAATCAAGTTGCTAATGTTACCTTAGAAAATTTATGGATTGAGCTATAATTTATTAGAATTCAGAATCAAGTTGTTAATTTTACTTTAGTAATAAAAAATATTCCTATCAAAACTTCTTAACATTCCTAACCATTCCTAACATTCACTCATACATTCATATATTTATGCCTATCAAAACTTCCTAACATTACTAACATTTTCTAACATTCCCCACATTGATTCCTAACATTCCCTACATTGATTCTTAACATTCGATTGCATCTAACATTCCTAAAATTCTCAACTTTTCAATACTAAAAATATGTTACATATACAAACATACATAAATTTACTAATACATACATTCATATAATTGCACCTATCTAAACTTCCTAACATTTCCTAACATTCATTCTTAACATTCATATATTTACACCTATCAAAACTTCCTAGTTCCTTTCCCAACATTCATGTATATTTGCACCTATCAAAACTTCCTAGTTCCTTTCCGAACATTCATTCCTAACATTCCCCATGTTCATTCTTAACATTTGCATTCCCCATGTTCATTCTCAACATTAGCATTCCTCATATGTTCATTCTTAACAAATTGGATTGCTTTCATTCTTAATAATATAAAGACCTATATGTCCTTAATATTATCTAATATATCAACTCATAACATATTCAAGTTCTGCATGTTAATGCCTCAACTTCAGAGAACTAGCTACTATAATAACTAAGTTTTTATTACCTAGATGTCCCTCATATTATCTAATAGTTCTTAAAATGAAAATAGCTACACTATTGTTGGATGTATGAAAAAATAATGTAGCAATCTCTGTGTTTTTTATGTGTTTTAGATTTTTAAAACTACCTTTCTAATAAAGACCTAAATGTCCCTAATATTATCTAATAGTTCTTGAAATGAAAATAGCTACACTATTGTTGGATGTATAAGAAATTAATGTAGCAATCTCTGTGTTTTTTATGTATTTTAGATTTTTAAAATTAATAGAACCAATATCATCAAATATGAATTTAAAGCTACATTTCTTTATGTCAACTACAAATATTTTCATTATTCCATAAAATCATAAAAAATATCCCTTATGCTAAGTAAACTGATTAGATTCAGAGTTGATGAACTCTGCATGGACAGAGTTCATCAACTATGTCCACATAGATAGGGTTCATCAACTCTATCCACGTGGATAGGGTTAAGTTCATCACTTCATGTGAACAGAGTTAATCAACTCTGTCCATGGACAGAGTATTCATTCATGAACTTTGTCCATGGACAGATTTAATACAAATATCTTCCTTATTATACCTATGAACTTAGATTAAAATTTTAAAAAAAATGCACAATATCTTAATATAGTAGTAAGTATAAATTGTAACTAATAAGCATTATACAAGTTATATGTTTCTTTTATGTTTTAGATTAAAAATACATAAGATCAAACAAATCGGTAATCAAAAAATCTAATGTTTTATGTGTAATAATGTTTTTTATGATTTATATTAAACCTACTCAAATACGTTTTGCTAAGTAAAGTTATCAAGGAAAGAGTTGATAAACTCTGCATGAACTATGTTTTGCTAAGTATAATCCATTGTCTTGTCTATTTGGACAGATTTGATTTACTCTGTCCACATGTGGACAGATTTGATTTACTCTGTCCACATGTGGACAGAGTTGATGAACTCTGTCCAAATGGACAGAGTTCATCAACTTTGTCCATTTGGAGAGAGTTCTTCAACTCTGTCCATCTGGACAGAGTTCATGAACTGTCCATCTGAGTGTTGATGAACTCTGTCCATTTTATTTAAATTATTAAATATAATTTAGTTAAAAATATTTCATTTTGAATTAAAATAGATTATATCAAATTCTAAAAACATAGAATTTATTATTAAAATTAGCAAAAATTTATCGATGGTCATGAATAAAAAAATCCTTTAGATTACAATTTAAAAAGCAATCAATTCGACTCATAGAGTTGGGTGATAAAAAAACAAATGGAATCCTACCTCGAGATTTTCTGTTGATCAACTCTGTCCAAATGGACAGAGTTCATCAATTCTGTCCAAATGGATAGAGTTGATCAACTCTGTCCACATTTGGATGGAGTTCAACAACCCTGTCAATTTGGACAGAGTTCAACTCTGACCACCTATCTCCCCATTGTCAACCAGGTTTAAAGCATATATTCATAATTTGGCAGATAACCATATAAATTACATTTTTAAAACTTTAATAAAGAGGACAACAACATTAAGGGCAAGGATTTTTGAAATGGTTTAATCAATTTTTTATTAAAGTCTTCTGAACTATGTCCAAATGGACAGAGTTCATCAAATCTGTCCAAATATGGACAGAGTTCATCAACTCTGTTAACATGGACAAAGCTCATGGATGACTACCTTCGACATATAGATATTAACTAAAATTAAAATTATAAGAATTATACAATACCAATTAACATATGCAAACTTTAACTCTGCAATACTACGACGAAAAATGAATGCCATTGACTACAACAAGAGATAAATCACATATTCAACGTTTCGGATTATAAAAGCAATTTCATAAAAATTTACCTGACAAGGGGCAACACAACAAGACTAGACCACGAACAGACCCTCCAAGAAAAGACCACAAACACCACAACGAAGTGACCTCCACGAACAAACCTCCATGCCGATCAGACCTCCACGCTGAACAGACCATCACGAAGCGACCAACACAAATAGACCTCAACGCCGAAAGGAAACTAGACAGTGTTCGGCCTCCACGTCGAACCGACCATCATGGCCTCCACGCCGAACAGACCATCACGAAGCGACCTCCATGAACAGACCTACACGCCGAGAGGAAACTAGACAAGTAGTGGGGTTCTAAGATGGCGTATGTACACGTCAGGAGGAACGGTGACATGGACGGGGATGACGAGCAACAACAAACAAATCGGGTGGTGGGAGAAACACGACAGGATGAAGACAAATGACTACAAGCAAAAACAATGAAAATGGGGCTGGTGCTGACTTTTTCTGTGAAATAATTATTCGGCCGAACAATTATGCGGCCAAATAATTATGCGGCCGAATAATTATTCGGCGAACAATTATTCGGTCGAACCAATATTCGGCCGCATAATCGTTCGACCAAATAATTGTTCGGCCGAATAAGTATTGAAACGACCATAAAAATTACCGGCCGACTATGCGTTCTGTCAAATTAACCGGTTCACCGTTAAGGTTATTCGGCTGAATAGAGAATTAGTTATTCGATCGAATAATGATAATTATTCGACCGAATAAATATATTTATTCGACCGAATAACGTCTACTATGTTGTTTGGACACCCGATTCTCATGAAAGTGTTACCCAACTTCGCATTTTCACCCTGGATTCAACGAGTTTCTGGTTGATTTTGGGTTTAACTCACCATAAATTATTTGGATCTACGGAAATTTATCCCAGTGTTTGCAACCATGCCTTGCTTCTACCGACTGATCATGATTTGAGAACATTTAACCAACTGTGATAAATTACTTATCATATTTGTACAGTTTAAAATACAGTATTCTCTATGCAAATTAGTTCCAACCACAATATTGAATAACTTAGAACTAAACTGTAAACAATCATTATAGTTTCATTTAGCAACCTAAATTCATAATGCAGAATTAAGGAAGAAATACAAAAATCAAATTCAGAAGGAAGTACACAGCAGTAACATCTGATACCATGTAAAAACAGAGGATCTGATCCATTAGATGCGGATTCATAAATTCTAAATCATTCCAATAACAGATCAATGACAAGCAGACCTAAGTAATTCAACTTAGAACTAAATAATAATTGCTACATTAGTTCATTACTAACAATCATTAATACAAGTATGAAGGCCCAATCTGGTATAAGTTGAGAACAATTTAACATTGTACAGATCTAGAATATACAAAACCTGGATAATGGTTCTACAGAATGCGTAAAAACAATACAATCTGGAAATATAACTGCAATTTAACATTTCACATATACATCCTACTGCATCTAAATCATTCATAAGAAACAGAGTAGGAACCTGGCAACAATGCTGGGAAAACACAAGTGGAGAAGTTGTTCCTCACAACCAACTCCTAGAGCAACCAATTTACTTGCTCCAGAACCCCTGATCCTATTCGTTGAACCACAAGAGAGAAATATCTTAATGCACCATCTCTTGAATTACACAGATGTTAATCATTGTCCAATTCTAGCCTCTTGTTGTTGATGGAAATACTATTAAATAGTATTTTGTCTGGGACTTGGTCATTTATGAGCCTCCTGCTCTTTAGCAACTCAACTAGGAGTGCAAACCTAATTTTTGGGGATGATGCCTCCTACATCTTGAGTTCTCACTCATTGGTCTTTTCCACTTGTCATTTTCCTCTTGTGGGTCAGCAAACACTCTTTCAACAACTATATTCACTTTTGTTTCCCTTCAACATATTTTATTAATATGAATGTTTTATTACAAGATATTCTATTCTTAACCTCCTATCAAAGAATAATAAAATAATAATCAAAGTATTTCCCAGCAGAATTAATAACTGTTAATTCAGGAGGTATTACAGTTAACCACTACAAAGATTGTGTGATTGTTATGGCACTCTAGGAAAAATAACTATATGATTAAATAGTAAATTGACTTTGAATTGGGCCTACATGAGCAATGAGAAAGAATTAGTATATATAGGAGACTAGTATAGTCATTTACACACAATTATGTATGATATTTTATGGTATCATTTAGGTTATTGGGAGCTATCCTCATAATATTTTAGTTGTTAATGTGTATTTGTATGAGATAAATTGAGTTATAAATTTCGATGGTTTCTTTCATTTTTCTTACCTCTTCTACATATAATATATTTCCATATCATGCAATGCATTAATCTTCTAGATCTAAGTAGACAACCCTTTCTTTTACATGGTTTGTTTTCCAGTGATATTTTTCCTCCGATTTACTTCTCTGTTCTTTTAATGTATGATTCAACTCTAATTTCACTCTAATTAATATAAACTTGGGATTCATAATAACGGTTTTCTACTCAAAGTAATGGTAAAATTACATTCAATGGGTATGCTCTTCTAATGTAAATACAAAGATAAAACTTAGAATAAACTAAATCAGATTGCAAAGCATGGCACTTGATTTTTTTATGGTGATTAAAATTAGTGTGGACCCTTTCCCTTGTTTTTGAAAATGCTTCAAGTATTACTATATAGAACAAATAAGTACATTAAGAATCAAAATCGTTGCATCATGTAAGCAACAGGTGTTCTAGAAAAGTTATGATCTACAAAAGATATAAAAAAAATCCGTACATGATCCTAGGCCCTTACAGGTAAGCACACCATAATGCACATAGGTGAACTTGCAGTAGAACCAACTCATTTTTAAAGCTCAATGAATCCTTCCCAATGCTTAATAGATCTCGGTTTAATATTGATCCATGTTGGTTATGATTTTTTATCTTTTCTTTGAAATTCAAAATTAGTCAACATATAATCCGAATAACTTTATTTTTTATTGTTGTTGTCATATACGTTACGTACATACAACTTATCCCCCATAATGAGTTGTAGAGCACATCACTACTCTTAGTACAATGGTCCAAATAAAAACAAAAACAATTTTACTTAGCTTAAGATCCCAATGTTTGAAGTGCTACTAGATTCCCTCTTCTTCCCATGCCTTTTTTTTTAACTCCCTACTTATTTCTTTTTTCCAAAAGGTTCTACCCAAGTTTCACCACTGGAATTCTTTCCTCCCTTTGGCACTTTCACCTTATCCATGATTCTACCTAGTAGGCCCAAGGTGGACTCATGTTCCTTCTATTCTCTAGAACTCTGTATTGTTTTCCTACTTCTCTTATTCTTCTTTTTCCAAACTCCCTCGTCTTCTCTCTTTGTTTTCTCCACTCCCTATTCTTCTATTTTGTGAGCATCGTTCTTCATCATTTTACCTTCACATGAAGTGCTTTAATAAAGAGCAAGGCCCCATGAATTAAATTGCATTTGAAGTGCTACTATATTCCCTCTTCTTCCCATGCCTTTTTTTTTAACTCCCTTTTTATTTCTTTTTTCCAAAAGGTTCTACCCAAGTTTTACCACTGGAATTCTTTCCTCTCTTTGGCACTTTAACCTTATCCATGATTCTACCTAGTAGGCCCAAGGTGGACTCATGTTCCTTCTATTCTCTAGAACTCTGTATTGTTTTCCTACTTCTCTTATTCTTCTTTTTCCAAACTCCCTCGCCTTCTCTCTTTGTTTTCTCCACTCCCTATTCTTCTATTTTGTGAGCATCGTTCTTCATCATTTTACCTTCACATGAAGTGCTTTAATAAAGAGCAAGGCCCCATGAATTAAATTGCAAGTCAATTTATAATGTGAGTACTTGTTTACATGCCCCAATATTTATAGAGGTAACCAATCAAAAAAATCGATTTAATCTCTATTTAAAAGCTAGTCAATTTTTTGATTAATTTCTATGATAGTCAATATATCAAGTCCTTTGATGTTTCTAACAAGCTATTGTTTTCAATAACAAATTTGGCATGACCAATTTCTCTAAAACTTTAAAATTTGATAGCTCCTCATCAACAACTTCAATACTATTAAGTATTATATTTCTTTAGAATTCAATAAATAAATAAATATGCAAATTTTATTTTTATTTTTTAAATATCTTCCCCATGTTTGCATGTCCATGTCCATTGCATTTGTACAAGGACTTAAGTTAGATACTATTTATCTTAAAAACTATTGTAGTTTTTTTTGTTCATTAAATTAATGTAATAATTTGACGTTTTAAATTTGTTTTTATCATTTAAAAAAAAAATTAAAAGCACGTGTTAGTTCGTTTTCACTCGGAGTGTAATATAGTTGTTTTGACTTGGTTGTGGTTATCATTGGATGATGCAAACTTGAATTTCTCGGATAGTTCAAAGGTCTATCTCTTTAATGAAGAATTAAAGTGAAGACAAGTTCAAGGACACGTATAGATTCTTACTATTTGGTAATATTTTATAATTTTAATATTTGTTATGAGTTATTCAAATTTGATAGGTAGTATTTCATAATTAATATTTTTCTTGTAAAAATATTTAACAATGAAAAATTCTAAATGAAATATTATTCTTTACAGTTCAATGTATTTCATGATTAATATTTTTCTTATAAATTTATTTAACAATGAATTTTTTAAATAATTTAAATGAAATATTATAATTTATTGTTATAAGCTTTAAAATATTGAAAAAAAGCATTTTAGTCTGTATATTGCATCAAATAAGAGTGTTGGTAAATTTTTTATTGTATGTTTTTTTTCATAATAAAAATTTTCAATATTTTAAATGAAATATTATAAATTATTGATGTATGTTTCAAAATATCTATTTTATTTAATTGGATAATTTTTTTTATAAATTTATTCAACATTGAAAATTTCCAAATAATCTAAACGAAATACTATAATTTATTCATGTAAGCTTTCAAATATCTAACTAAACATATTAATCTACACATTTCATTAAATAAAAGTAGTTGAGGTTGGTTGCAATAATAAAAACATGTATCTAATAGCAAATCCATAATAATTTAAAGCTTTCACCATTAATATACCACATTATCATTCCATTCAAATTCTTTCATAAATTATTATTTTTTAATATTTATATTTATTATAATAATAATATTAATATTAATAAAACAATTATCATTGCAATGATAGGACTACAGAAACAAGAAGAAGATTACTTAGGAGATCCTTGTTAGGACTGTTCGAGGTCATGCACCGAAAATATGAAATGGACGGTGTAGAGCCAAGAAATGGACGACAGAACGTACTTCTGACAAAAACTTTAAACCTGAGATCGGAGATGATTGCACGTATAGTTGCCATTGATTAAGATTGTCAGTACTTCCTTTCGTGGCTGGATTACGTGAAGCGAGGTGCTGCGTGGCATTTTTGTGTTATTAAATCTGTTTATTGCTTGAGTCTCCGTGATCATGAAGCATGTTCGAGATTTACGTTGATCTTGTTTTGTGTTTTAAACATTAAACCAGACATTGACGGCCTGGCTGCTTGATTGCCATGTGGACGAGTTTTAATCATTGACGAATTCGTGTTTATTTGACAAGGGTTTTTTTTTATCGGATTAGCAGCTGATTTTCAGATTTGGCGGTTGATTTGTTGGCTATGTCCCTTTGGGCAACTAAATCGATGGCCTGAACTCCACCAAAAGGACGACGAGTAACAACTCAGTCTCGGGAGGTGGAAACAAAAATAATCGATCAATCTGGGTCCCCTTGTTTGTCTGTGCATGATGTTGTGGGAACCATGGTTTTCTCTCTGGTTTTACCTTCCATTCCTGTGCCGTATCCTCGTTTGTCTATGCGTGATGCTGCGGGAGCCATGGTTTTCTCACCGGTTTTACCATCTGTTCCTGTGTCGAATCCTGGTTTGTCTGTGCGAGATGATCCGGGAGCCATAGTTTTCTCACCGATTTTTCCATTCGTTCCTGTACCAAATCCTAGTTTGTTGCGAACGGTGGATGGTCCATTTTTTAGTAGTGATTCGGGGTTGAAGGGTTTGGTTGCAGCTGGTCCAGGGTCGCCTCCTTTTAAGCAGTCTGTGGATGGTTTTGTATGTAATGGAGCAGAGAAGTCACCTGTCGATTTTGTCATTCCTATGGACACTTCGGAAAAGATTCATCAGAAATATTTGCCTGATTTTTCCTCTGAAGTTTTTGAGCCGGTAGCTTAGTTTGATGGTTGCTTGGGTTATGGAAGAGTAGAATCTGAGTTATCATATACACAGATTTAGCTTTCGACGCTGGACAATTCAGGGGTTTTGGGCTCGGGTCTCGGGTTTGTTTGCGATGATCCGGATCTGGAGGATTTAGGTCTTGAAATCAGTCTTGATAAGGGCTTTATGCTTTATGAACAGACCGCGGTTTGGCGACTAATAAGGGTTTTGATGGAAATTCCTTTGATGGTTTTGCTGAGGTGCGGTCGTTTCCTACTCATGTGGAGGCCTGTGTCACGCAATGTCTCGTAGTGGATTTGGAATCTTTTTGTTTACCAGCTGCTCATAAGCGAAGCAAAAAACCAGTTTGCAAAGTGCATATCCCACTCTTGGTGGTGGGAGAGGATATCGCCTTGAATGATATAGTGCTTACTCATGCATTAACGCTAGTTGGAAGATTGGGAGGGCGAAGAGTTTCTCTTGATGGGGTGAAGAATTGGGTTCTTGGAACCTAGAAAAATATTACCTGTCCAGATATTTTTGTTCTTCCGAGGGGTTGGCTGGCTTTTAAATTCCAATTTGAGGCAGATGCAGCTCGTATTCTGACTGGCACATGGAAATAGAGCTTTTTCGGCTTGATGCTCAAACGTTGGAATCCTTTGTTTGACCCGCGGTGTCGAAACCCCAAATTTTCACAAAAATTTAAAATTTTGAGATAACATAAAATGTTTACAGTTGCAGTTAGATAACTGCTAGCAGCTAATAGAAGAAATGAAACAGAAAAATAAAAGTAAGCATTAACTTTAACACATATAGATTAATGTTGTTTTAATTTTGATATGTGATGTAAGTAATCTGCATTCGAATATTTAGCTGTACTGATGGTTTGAATGTCAAGTAGGTGAGGAGTCATTTTCTAGCTGGGGCTTACTTAGCGATTACTAATGTATATGGATTTCTGGATCTTTATAGGCTTGACAGGCAAATTTTGACCCAATAAAAGTTTATCAAGGCGTTAAACCAGATATATTTCTTTTAGCTTAAAATTACTGCTAGAGTAAAAGTTTGCTTAGAAGGCTCAAGTCCTGCAAGGTAAAGTAATGTTTCTTTTACTTGATTCACAAATATGATATTACTTAATCTTTGTTTCGTAAGGGTTATTAACATCGCCCTATTGTTTGTCTCTTAACAGATAGATCTTTAAGATAAATAAAACCTCCTTCTAACTTTCCTTTAAGTGATTTCCAGTTCTTAATAGCGCTCATGGTTTTGCATCATAACTCTTTTTCTAACATAAGATTTTATTGCTATTATTATTTTAATATTTAAAATGTTGCTTATCATTATAAAAATAGACCTAAGTTTTTCAGAACATAAGCCTATTGTATACATTTCAGCTCTGTTTCAATTAGGACTCAATATGGTAAATTTATCAACTTAACATCGCTTGTAATTTATAAGGTATCCTCTACATAAAAATCGTCAAGATTGTGACTGGAAATCCCATTTTCTTCATGACCAACATAATGCGACAACTTCACATTACCCTACTATTTACTTTTATGTAAATAAGATGCAATAAAATCCTAGAGAGTTTAATATTCTAAACTCCAAATTCTAACTTAACCTTGATTCGATGCATCTTAGAGCTTGGTAGAAAATATGGAGCCCAAAGATTGTGTGTTTATAAGATATTTATCCTACATCCAGTAATGTAGGTCATTTAAAAGTGTAGGAGCTATTTAAGTGTATATATGTTAACCATATCTATAAACACTTTATTGATTTAAGTCTAGTTCTCATAACTTAGAAAATCATAGTTCATGATTATAAGAACCAGTCAATAAGGCATTTACAATCTTGTTCAAGCTTCTACTATCCTCTTAATCTTTTTTCTTATGAGTTTGATTAAGAAGGGTTATAAGATCCTTTACAAAACTAGGCATCGATTTCATAAATAAAAAGGTTCTTACCAAGAATGGTTTCATGGTTTAAACATTAGGTTAAACGATAGCACAAATCTCTTTCATTATGAAGACTTGACTTCGTTGTGACAATAATATGATATTGACTTTATGTATAAGATACATTATCATTATGTGCAATGATATAAATAATTAACAATTATTTGCTCCGAAATAATGCAGTGAAGACTATACAAATGAACCCACCGTGATGTGGATCAATTGGTGGGCACGTGGAACTCTCCTCACCATGCAATACGTGACTTATAAGCTTTCCCTTGCAACCCTAGTCTACATTTTTCAGCGAGGGTTTCGGTCTCTCAATGGTTGGGTTCACTGCGGCCATGAGGGCTCACAGTTGCTCACCTCCAGCTCCATTGTCTGTGCATTTTTTTTTTGAAGAGTCGTTGTTTAGGGTGAGAGTTGTAAAGTCATAGCTCGTGAATGAGTTGATTTTTGCAAACAATCTTGTTGTGCGTGAGGATTGTATTACACAGTTGGTAGTTTCAATGTTGAAGTTGTGGTTTGGCCACTGCCTTGGCTTGCTCTTGCTCGAGTTATCGATGTAGTTGTTAACTCTAACTCAATTGCCTCCTTCTCAGGTGAATACGACGGTTGATGTGCTCATGGTGTTGGTTTGCCTTCTTCGTGACCTCGATTTTCAACATTACAGGTAACACACCGTTTTTAAAAAGTTGAAAGCTATAAAGAATTTACAGTTTTCAGTTCTACATTCACGTTTTTAATTAAGTTTAGGTTTTCAATTTGCAGTAGATAGTTCGCATAACAATTGGAAGGAACCACTTCTCATTTGGACCGGCGTTCAGTCTACCGGTAAGCCCCGGTTATAAAATGGTTCTCCCTGCTTGTACAGACTTAGGGGAAAATGTTTGCAGTTGGAAGAAGTTACGGCAAGGTCTTTCCTAGTCTTGGGTTGTTGTTCCTCAGTTCATAAGTTTTGTTTTTGTTTTTAAAACCCTTGCTTGCAGCAGGGTGACTCCGGCTCAATGCCGTGACTTGTAATACTTTCTTCTTGTGTTAAAAAAGGATTTTACATTGTTGTATGATTTGATATAAAATCTGTTAGTTTCGTTTATTAAAACCCCATGTCGCGATATGGGTGCACCGTCTCAGAGCTGGTTTTTGTACACTGTTTA
Source organism: Pseudotsuga menziesii (assembly GCA_001517045.1). Taxonomy (NCBI): domain Eukaryota; kingdom Viridiplantae; phylum Streptophyta; class Pinopsida; order Pinales; family Pinaceae; genus Pseudotsuga; species Pseudotsuga menziesii. The sequence continues at coordinate 519,421 of LPNX010078537.1, read as the reverse complement.
AGTTTAAAGCCTTTCGGATTGTCAAGCAATACACAGGGTTTTTAAAAGCAAAAGGATTTTCCTTCGAGCTCGGACTCATTTTACCTTAATGCTATTATTGTGACTCTGTGTAGTTAGGGTTTTTACCCTATTCAACTGTGAAATAATAATTTACTGTTTATTATTTATTTTGTATTAGGTTTTTGTCAATGGCTTTAAGACAATCACTCAGTCATATTATAAGTTGTTTTACTTGCTGGCTCAAGAATTTCGAGCTAGGGTTTCCTGAATGAAACCCTCGTTTACATAAATCTTTCAATTTGTCTATTATTTAATAAGTATTGTTAATTTTTGAACTTGTTTTAATTAATGTTACAGGTGTGTTGTGAAAACTCTAAGTGATATTTAACTGTCTGTTCTTTTATCTATCCTTAAGGACTGTAAACAGTCTTCTCCTAATCTAATTGTTTATTTATAAATATACTCCAAAATAATTGGATTGTAGCTTATGTATTTTATTTATAAAAATGATTTCTAGTTTAGGGTTTCAACCCCGTAGATTATCTTTACACGTACAACTTGTTGCTGAATTTAAAACAGTTCTTTCTTAAATAGGTATTTAATTTTTATGTTAGTTATAATCATATTCTTATTGTTTTTACTGAAATGTTAGCAAGAATTTTATTAGAGTTAATTGTAAACATCAATTCAGTAACTCTTCTGTTCTTGATAATTTAAAAATATTTTTCATAAAACCCTTCTTGTTTATAGTAACCATTGTCTTAGTTTAGTTAACATTATAAGTAAATGAACTAAGTAATTATAGTTTATTTCTCTGTTTAACTGAATGTACTAAAATAGTTTACCTGTATCTTTTCTACTGCATTTGCAAATAGTTAAAACACAAAGGAATACATTGATAACATAACACAGTTTATTCTCATGCATATTTTAACTTGAATAAAAAATAATACTTCATTTATCTACTAAGGTATTTTCTTAACATAATAACAATTCTTCTATCTGTACTAAGCTACTGCTTTTTCTAATATATTTACATACATCAGTTTGTAGAACAATAACATAGATAATCAGGTTATTGTTCTTTTTGGATGATAACCTACATACTGAAATAAATTACTTGCTATTATAAAATGCATAACATATCTAATCATTCTAATCTCTTATCATTTCCTTCATCTACTTTTAAATACCTTGTATGTGCTAGAGTGCGGTCTGGTCCTTCCAGATGTGGAAAAACACAGATTAAAATTATTTTTCATCTATTCATATTAATTCCTTCAAAAATAAAAGATTACTAACTCTAACATTTTACAACTAAATATTTAACATTCGGATAACAATCAGATTCACTTTTAACCATCTAACACAGTAAAACCAAAGAATGTAGAATCTGATTAAGATGGACAACAACAGCGTTAGGAGGTTGTTCCTCCCTACCAAACTCTTGGAGAGCGCTCAAACAACGCTTCCTCAAGACCCCCAAGCCTGTTCCTGGTCTTCTTAGCTGAGAACTGGTGGAGCATGCAATCAATAGACTAGTCCAATGACTCAGAAAACACTCTGCACTCAGCAGTAAGATCCTTTAGCTGAAAAGCTGCACTAGATCACTTAGCAATTAACCCCTCAAACTCTTTCCACAAATTCCCTTTCCATTGAATTTCTCTGAAGTACATTCACCCAAATGATCACTTCTCTAGAATGAGCAGCCTCAGCTCTCTTCAATGGGCATTTTTATAAAGATTGCCTAGGTCTTTTGGGTCAGTTGTCATTAATTGAGCCACCTGCTCTGATCCCACTTTCTTGGGGGATCATGACCCCAAATGTAGGGAGGTTTCCACTTGCAACGGTTGGAAGTGGTTTGAGGATGCTGCCACATGTCTATTTGCTCTCCACCCAGTCTCCTCCACCAATTTGACAAGTAAACACTCTTTTAACAGCTCTCCTAAGTTGTTGTCTCCACCTTTATTTATTTATAATTAAAATATTCAGAATTACATTAAATATCCTTGACTCTGCTGAGTCATCAATTACAACTTAGCATAAAATTTAACATATTGTCTTTGAATAAAATCAAATAAAATAATATTGTTTTTGCAAAATTGCGGCATGTGACACGCGGAATGAGAGGTATGATTTGATGCCAATATGTGTAAAACTACCTAATTCACCTTTTGAATTCCGGTCTTTGGAATTCTTTAAGCTCATTGGTAATACCCTGGGGACTTTCCTGGAAGTTGATCTATCCTTCTTAGATTCAGGGGTTTGTTTACTGGGGAGGGTTTTGGTTTTATTAGACCTTCGGAATGGTCTTGCATCTGATATTGATATTAAGCATGGAGATATTGTTTTCAGTCAAACACTGGATTATGTAGGAATACCTTTCAAATGCAACAGATGTCGTAATTATAGTCATTTGGCTTCTCACTGTCATTTATCTTTGAAAAGGAATTATCGTGATGAGCTTAAACCTATTTATGAACGGATAGAAAAAGAAAAAGAAAAAAAAAAAAACCTGTGTCATCTGTTGACCCTGAGGAGGTAAGAACTGATTCTATGAGCCCTAGGGTTGAGGGTTTGGATATTTTCTCTAGTGAAAAGATTGTTCCTGAGCAATCTTGCATACAGTCACTTAAACCTCTTAGTTTACCTTTTTGGGGTGCAAAGGTCATTGTCGGTAAATCTGATGAGGGTTTCCTGTCTGTTTCTCCGTTAAGGAATTTGGGGTTCATTTCCCCTTTTAAAAAACCAATTACTGGAACCGGATACTTTCTTGGATCTTGTACTAAATTTACTGGGAATTACCCTATATCATCTGGTTTTGGTTCGGGTAGAGGGGTATCGGGTTTGTGTTCTGATGGTCTACTTATGAAGGAGAGTGATCAGTATTTTGACAATGGGGCACTTAGAGCAGTGTTAGCCCCTACTAAGGTTACCTTATGATCTTAATGACCCTAAATTGTCATGGTTTGGCTAGTAAACCAAAAAAACTAGTCGTCTGCAGATTAGTTGAAGAACAACATATTGATGTTTTATTTCTGCAAGAATCTATGGGTAATGGGATTTTGTTTGCAGATGAATTGGAATCCATGTTGAAGGGATGGACTTTTCTATCTTTGGATGCACGAGGTAAATCTGGAGGGCTTCTGTTAGGTTGGAGATCCAGGCTTTTTCACCTATTGAATTCTTGGGGTGTGGGTTCAGGCCTTTGTGCATCTTTGTTTTCTATTGAACTTAATTTGGATGTTTGTCTTGCCAACATCTATGGTCCTTACATTGACAGAGAAGTTTTCTGGAAAAATATTTTGGATTTGGATTGTCTAAAATGTGAAAAAGTAATCCTAGGAGGGGATTTGAATTTCTCCATGGGACTATCTGAGATTTGGGGTATTAGAGCTAGATTGGATTCCCTTTCTGATTTTTTTACTAAAACCTTGGAGACCTATGGGCTTGTGGACATTGTACCTATGGTTATGCTTCCCACATGGACTAATAGAAGAGTTGGAGCTGAAAGTATTTGTAAAAGACTGGATAGGTTTCTTATTTCAGCTGATATGCTTGATTTTGATTATTTTTATCGTCAGTGAGTGGGCAGTGGTGGGGACTCTGATCATCAACCTGTTTTTCTTCAGATTCGGAATAGGGGGATTCAGTTGAAAAGTACTTTTAATTTCAATCCTCATTGGCTTGAAAATGATTATTTGGTTAAAACTTTAAAAGATTATTGGGTGGCTTATTTTGATAGTCTACATGATTCCCCTGCTTCTCACTTTTTTTCTAACCTCAAGCGTATTAATGTTTCTATTGCTTGGTCTGTTAAGAAAAAGGAGATTGAGTACAAAGATTTAATGGAAATTGAAATTATGCTCACTGTTTTTTCTCACAAGTTTGGTTTTGGTTTCTTGTCTGATGAGGATAAGGTAGCCCTGATTGATTTGGAATCTCGTAAGAGAAAAATCCTCTTCGATCGAGAACATGAAGCCAGACAGAAGAGTAGGGCTATTTGGTCGATCTGTGGGGATGATAACACACCCTTTTTTCATAAATTTGCTAACCAAAGAAAGAATGCAAATTCTATATGGAATATTAAAGATGATAGGGGGGATATGGTGGAAGGATTTGAAGCCATTGCAGGGGCTGGTGTTCGTCACTTTGAGACACTTTTCCAAGCTGATACAAATCTTCACCTTACTGAACTTTTGAAAATCTCTGATAATTTTCCATCTTCCATTACTGCTAAGGAGAATTATGATCTTATGAAACATGTTACTGTAGAGGAGATTAAATCTATTCTTACTCTAAGTAAGAACGATAAGAGCCCTGGTCCAGATGGGATTCCAGTAGAGGTTTATAGGGTACTGTTTGATGTGATGAGTTTGGATTTGTTAAGGGTTATTGGGGATTCTAGGAAGAATGGCAAAATTCTAGCTGTTTTTAACTCAACCTTTATAGCTTTGATACCTAAATCGGATTGTCTTAGTACCTTTGATGGTTACAGGCCAATTTCTTTATGTAATTTCAGTTATAAGATTATTGGTAATATTTTATCTACCAGGATTAAGAAGGTATTGGGCAGAAATATTTCTCATGAGCAGTTTGGGTTCTTGCCTGGTAGGCAAATACATGATGATGTGGGTGCCATCCAAGAAGGCATATACTCTATACATGTTAAAGGTTTAAAGTCTGTGGTTCTGAAAATTGATCTATCTAAAGCCTACGATAGAGTCAGCTGGATTTATCTACAAGTTATATTAACCAAAATGGGTTTTGGAGTATCTTTCATTACTTGGGTTATGAGCAGTTTAACCTCTGTTTCTTTCTCTGTCCTGATTAATGGTGTGGCTTCTAGTTTCTTTAGGTCTGGAAGAGGACTTAGAGAAGGGTGTCCACTTGCACCTTTGCTTTTTCTTGTTGTTGTTGAAGGATTGAGTAGGGCTCTTTTATCAGCTAAAATCAATGGTGTTTTCAGGGGCATCTCTTTTGGAAATAATATATCATTGACACATGTTCTTTTTGTGGATGACATTGTTATGATCACTGATGGATCTGCACAGTCTTTATCAATTTTGTATGAAATTTTGATGGATTTTACTAAAGCCTCGGGAATGATGATTAATGAGGATAAATCATCTTTCTATTATTCTGGGCTTGATGAAACAGAGTTGATCTCTCTACAAAATATTTTTTCATATACTGTCCTAAAAATTGACAGTGGTATGAAATACCTTGGCTTTTATTTAAAACCTTGCAGATATTTACTGAAACATTGGGATTGGCTCATTGCAAAAGCTGAAAAACGCATTAATAATTGGAGTTTTAGATGGATGTCCAGAGGTGGTAAGCTTGTTCAGATTAAATTTGTCCTTGAAGCTTTGCCTGTTTACTGGATGCACTTCTGGATTCCAGTAGGGATTATTGAGAAAATCAGGAAACTATGCTTTAAATTTTTATGGTCAGGCAGTTGTGGATCATCTTCTGGATTGCCTTGGAATTCTTGGAAGGTCTTGGCAAATCCAAAATCTTTCAGTGGTTGGGGTTTGAAAGTACCTGCACTTTTTGCCAAAGCACTTGCTGCTAAGAGTGTTTGGAACTTAATACATGGCTCAGGGCTGTGGGTACAGATTGTCACTCATAAATATATTTGGCCTCTCACATTGCTGGATTGGATCAGAGAAAAGGATAAAAAGAAATCAGGTATATCTATTTGTTGGAAATCTGTGCTCTGGTCTTTTCATCTTATTGTTGATTTTTTGGTTTGGAAGATTGGGAATGGAGCTAATGTTCGTATTGGTTTGGACCCCTGGGAAGGTTGTAAATGGCATCATTGCTTACCTTCACACTTGATTGACATTCTGAATTCTGCAGGTTATTTCTTTTTGAAAGATGTTGGGACATCAACAGTATCTTACTTGATGGAACAAGGATGGTTAAGCTCTGATGATCTAGGTCTTGTTGGGGAACTGTATATTAATGCATGGAATGGATACTTAGCCATTCTAAAAACTAGTCATATCAGAATTAGAAATGAGGATGATTTACTTGTTTGGAATCAGGATAAATCTGGTAAGTATTCCCCAAAAGGTGGTTATATGCATTTGATTATGGGACAGCATGAAATGGAAATTGCATGGTGGTGGAACATGTTTTGGCATTTTAAGTGTCCCCTTAAATCAAAGATATATTGCTGGTTTCTTTTTTCAGGGAAAGCCCTCACCTGGGATATTCTAAATATCAGGGGTTGGGAAGGACCAGGACGTTGCTACCTGTGCAAAGGTGATCTTGAAACAAATTTTGATTTAGGGGCTGACTGCCCTTATCCTAAATCTGTTTAGAAGGAGATTGAATCTAAGGTTAATATTCAAAATCTATGGGTTGGGGACACAATTCTATCTTGTTTGAAGAATTGGGTTCTCAATATAAAGGTAAAAACAATCAGATCTTTGCCTATCATTGTATCTTGGTTTATATGGAAGGCCAAAAACCATAACTGTTTTGATAACTTTATTCCATCTCCTATGCAGGTTTCAGCATCTAGTTTGGGTTTGTTATCATCTTATCCTCAGGATAATGCAGTTTTGAAGATTAGAATCATCTCTAAGGAAATTATTGACAAAACTAAACCTTGGGGTTTTTTTATGGTTCTGCTACTGGTAATCCACAATTGTGTGGTTCTGGGGGTATACTTTTCCTCAAAGTTGATCATTTTATCACTTTTAAAGCTGGACTGGGGGTATGGACAAATAATCTTGTTGAGTTATATGCTTTGAAATTACTTTTAATTCTGGCATTGGACAAGCAGATTTCAAACATCCAGGTTTTTGGAGACTCCTTGCTAGTCATAAACCGGATTACTGGCAAATTCAAAATTCATAATCTGTAACTTGCACAGTTATTACAAGAAGTCAACATACTTTCAGATTTTCTTGACGAGGCAGTTTTTAAACATATTTATAGAGAAAGAAATACCTCAGCTGATAAGTTAGCTAATGATGGTGGAAAAATTCAGAATGGTTTTTGGTCTATCACTAAGTATCATGGGTCTAATAGACATGATACTTTCCAGGTCTTTTAAGATCAGAAGCTACTTGGTGACAAGCTGAACTGCTAAATTCCTGTTGGTTGATACTTCTTCTTTGATTTATGCTGATGTATATATGGAACAATATGTTTTTATATCTTTTTTATATATACAAGGATGTATATATGGATGGTTTGATGATTTTTGTATGACAATTTTTTGTTGATTATACCGTTGGACAAATTGCTAATACTGTATGGAGAAAATTCTTGGACAGTATGATACATGTTTTGGTTTGACCAATGAACAGTCAGATGTATGGAGATTTTGGATATCCTGTTCCTTTTGGATATACTTTGCTGATGGATAGTCAGCTGCTACTTTGGAAAGTCTAGTTTACGGTTGTTTTTTATATGGTGGATACTTGTTGTTTTTATGGAGCTGAATTCTATGAATGTATTTGGAGGCAATGATTGACATTTTGTTAATCTGTAGTTTCTATTTTTTAAGATGATTTTTTGTATATGTTTTTATGAGCATTTTGAATTGATCATATGGACAATTATCTTTTGATAGTGGATCATCTGCACAATATAATTTTTATAAAATTATGATTTTTTTCTATGGAAAAAAAAGGACTACAGAAACACGTGCAATCCATATCATTTTAAATAAATTGACTTAATACCATTTGTGCACCTTTAATTAATTAAAAATTTTGTTAGTGTGTCAAGAATCAAAGATAAGAGATGGGAAGCTGACATTTTGACATATGTTGGAACTCACATCAAATTCTAACTAGTGTGGAGGAGCAAGGTGGACAATGACACATACGATAAGTGGATTGGGTCGATCATTGTGACATAATATTTAGGACTGATTAATACTAGCATTTGCACCAAGAGGTGCAAAAAAAATGTCGAGAGGGTAAAAATATTATGTATTTTCGCAAGCCAAACTTTGTGACTTACTTTGGGAGACTGCATATTAAAACTGAGTTTTGAAATTTTAGGTTAAGACATTTATAACTGTTGTGTTTTGGGGTTTCGATTATAAATTTTGCAAGAAATAATAAAAATTAACTGACAACAACTTAAAATTAACTGACAACAACTTAAAGTTAACGCTTGCAATGATTATGCCGAATATTTGCAAATAATAATAAATTTCAAGCTCCCACCATCCTCAACCCAAAATTTGCGGCATGCAGGTTTTGGGAAAGATTAGCGAGATGACACACAATAATTACAAAAATTATCCCGCATCCCACATCTCGCAACCACAAATTTCGGGATGCGGGTTGCAAGATGCGTGTTTCGGGAAAGATTGAATACAACTTGATTTATTTTGTCTTCCCGTATCTCGCATCGCGAATTCCACGTCTCGATTTCCACAACCTGGAACCGGAAAATTGCGGGATGCAAGTTTCAGGAAAGATTAACGAGATGACACACAATACTTACAAAAATTCTCTTGAATCCTGCAACCACAAAATTCAGGATGCGGGTTGCGCGATAGAAATTCCTGCAAATAATAAATTTCAAGCACCCACAACCCGGATTGCGGGATGCAGAATGAAATAATATTTGCAATATCTCGTTATGATCCCACATCCCGCTAGGTTTAATCTCGGTCGTCCATTTATTTTAATCCTGCTTTCCTTATTTGACCCGCGTAATATATATATATATATATATATATGCTGGTCTTTTACAATTTCTTTACCAATTTTTAACTGTTGCGGATTACTGCGCTGCGTGAATTTTACTAGGCAACTTCATCACAATCTGCAAGGAAAGATTCCACAGGCCGGAGCTGCAAGGAAAGATTTACTGTTGAAAATCTGTGGAGTCCCTTAAGTGGGTTCGAGATTGAACATGCGCGTGCGGAGAAACTTTTCCAAATTGCGGAATGGATTAAAGGGCGAAAACATATGACGATGGAGATAAGAGCAGAAGTAGATCTACGGTTATGCATGATTCTGCCATCCCAAATACTGCGGACGGAGTCAGATTTTTTATTCGCGAAAAGTGGTAAGGGCCATGGCGATTAACGGTATATATGTCATTCAATCTTTGATCAACAGATCGAAAGTATTCCGCAGATGATACTTGCGTGATGGATCGAATGGGACTAGCTTAGAGAAATATCAAACGTACCCACTATTGGGCGGTCCAGATGAAGGTAGGTTGCAGATCAAGGGTCTTTGTTGATTCCGCTGAATTAAATTGTGCAGGTGTTAGCCTTGGGTCTTGATATTGAAATCGCGGGCATAAAAGACTCAGATCTTGAAAAGAAGATGATCCACGGTGAATATAATGGGAGAAGCTTAACGCTTAAATATCATAAGGGGTTATAAATGAAATCTACGTGGAGCTAGAGGATTCATTGTTTTGAGTTTCGAGCCCGACTGCATGCAAAACGCCAGCATGGACAAAATATCCCAATGAACCTGGTACAGAAAGGACATTCCCACATACGATCTATTTTTTCTTACCAGTAATTGAGTCCCCAGACACCATTCGCAACACCCCATAGGTTAAGACCATGTCCCCAGCATCGCCTGCTATCCCAACTCTGAGGATCCATCCTGAAATTTAAATATTTGAAACAAAAAATTTTGCCTCTACATGAAGCAAAGAAACGCGGCCAGCCGAATCCGCTCTTATCCCACCTCCAGCATAGGCGAAAGGGAAAGGAAGGTCAAGTCCAAATGCCTTGACCCACCTGGGTAGCAACGCGGGAGAATACCTAAGGTCTTATCCATGGCCAGTATGATAATTGAATATCAGAGGAGATGACTTGACTATATTTTCCATAAGGAATGAAGATCATCGCCCACTTGTCACTTGTACTATTGTTATGATGACCAATTGTCAAGTGTACATCTATGCTGATAAGTTATTTTCGGGTCTGTATGGCTCACCCTATAATGCGCCACCCTCCAAAGCTGCTGAAAAACAAGGATGAATGATCACTGAGAGAAAGGCCAAAAGTGCTTAATTACATGAGGTCTTGAGTTTTCTTGCAGACAGCAATGGTTGTATGGTTCTAGAAACTAATTTTTCAGGGGGTACTGATGGTTGGCGAACATGAAATTATGTTCCTTTATCATCCTGATTGTCTGCACCAGGAAATCACCAACCATCAGGGCCTGGATGTGATGCACTTTGAATATTTTCAGATAGCCATACCTCCAGCTGCACGATACCAGGGTTTTCCTGTCCCTATAGTGTCTCCCCAGAAACCCTTGAAGAGGTCATAGCTTCCAAAGTCCCGCTACATGGGGGCCATGTTCAGCGACAACCAATCGAAGTGAATGCTCGTACTGGGCTGGCGGGTGTCCAAAGTATTCATCACCTCGTTTGTAATTTCCACTTGCTAATTTTCATTGAGGTGGCGACGAGGTTGAGGACACACCCCACTGTATTGCCTGTATGAGATCCCACGCCATGGGAGGTGAGGAGAACAAGAATGCCCCTCTCCAAGTTCCCTCATACAACAATGTTACCATGACATAGGGGAATTGTGGACAAGGCTAAGTACAAATATCACATAAAGTCCTTTTCCAGTCTAGAAACCATGCAGAAAGGCACCTTTGAGCACGAAACACACAGCCAGGGAAGGACACGTGGCTGATTCAATAGACAGACAAGTGGTCGAGCCCAACGTGCTTACTACATCCAACGCTATACCTTTCTGTAATTTTATGCTAACAGAGATGCAAATTCATTATAATTATTACATTTCACAAGATTTTGAGCCTTCCGTGGTTTCAAACCATAGTCATATCATAATGTTAGTTGGTTAAGGTTTGTTTATTTCAAGAGTTGTGCTTAATTTATGGTTAATCTATTCCAAAACAGTGCTTGCTTATAAGAGCAATCTTAATAGTCTATGGTTAAACTTGGGGTGCTATTACATTGTTAATAATTCAATTACATTTCAGGATCATTTGGACTCTCGACAACAGACTCAGACTAATATTGTGTAGTCAATAATAGGCAATGGTAAAGAAAATCATAATGTACTTTATGTAACCGATTTCAATAACAACCCAAGCTATGAAAGAAAATTTTAAAGCATTTCTCTGAACCAAACCTTAGTGACTCTCAATTAATTCGTTTAAGAAATTATTTCAAGCTCTCTTTGTTTAATTAGCGTGTTTTTTTTAGTACTTAAGAGAAGAATGGTAATTATTTCAAGTTTTATTTGTTTCATTTATGGCTCTTCCACTTTCATTTGCTATTTTTCACATTAGGGTATCGTAGCTTTGTGTTCAAGTTTTTTTGTTTTGTTTTTTGCATAAGCCAACATTCATTTTTTAGTCTTGATGTATTTTTATGTGATAGTTGATTCACAAATTCTCAACTTCAACAACCAGTTATCCAATGTGGCAGTTTCAAATCTTTTCTCCATAAAAATCATATTAAAATACAATTCCTGAACTGTTAAAAAACCGCAACTTATGTTACATTTGAACAACTTAACATGTTCAGTATAGGAGTCTCTCAGTAAGTGGAAAGGTAAATTGATAAATTGATTATCAGTTTACCTTTCCACATTGCGAAAACTCTACCTTGCGGAAAGTTGACGGTAAATGGTAAATTAATAATATAATATTAAATTAAATTGATAAACAATATTAAATTGATAAATTGAACAATAGGTTTTATGTTTCAAATGGAGAATGCCTCCAATTTGTGTCTCGGTGTATCACTTAATTGTCCAAGCATTATTTGTCTCTAGAAGATGCAACAAATATGAAAGGAATTGAAATTCAACCGGAAATGAAGTAACACACAACATAAAGATTAAAATGCTAAATCGGAACAATAATTTAAACAACACAAAATTCAAAAATACAGTACAGGGAAGAAATAAGACCCTTCCTCATGGAAAAATAAATAAAATGGAAATAAATGACAACCTCTCTCACAGGTGAAAAAAGAGAATGGAAATAAATGACAGCCTCTCTCTAAATTTTTCTAACTATCCCACTTGTATTTTTTTATTTTTTTTGCAGGAACACGCAACAAAAAACTTCGTCACTTTTGTCATCCTACATTTTGTGGGCTGCAGGACGCCCGATGCGGGGTACGGAGAATTTTTTTGTGCGCAAGTCCGACATCCCTCAACCCGCATCCCACAATTTGCGAGTTGCGGATTGTGATTTTGTTGCGCGAACACGCAACAAAAACTTCGGTGCTTTTATCATCTTGCATCACGCGCAGATTGCGAGATAGTTAATAAAATTTAGATCTCGTGATAAAATCCCGCATCCCGCGAGGCTTAATCTCAACCGTTCATTTATCTTAATCCTACGGTCCTAACTAAACCCGAAAAATCTATATACAGGTTAGTCTTTTACGATTCCCATTGACGAGATCTCTAAGGATTTCTCCTTCAGTTTTGAGGTCTATAAACGAACCGTGCCAACACGAAAAGTCTATTGCAAAGAATTTCTTGCGGTAAAGATTCAATATTTTTACCCTCTCGGCGTTCTCATGAGTTGGTTTGCAGCATCATCAAATGCTATCACACCATGAAGGTATCCAGTAACATCTTCCAAGTCAACCTTTAGTATATATCGGTAGTCACATTCAAGAAACTCTCCATCACATTTAGCACAATGCCAAATGTCTCTAACTTTGTGAGCAATCTTTTTCATGCATTGTATTCCGTCAACAAAAAGAGGGCATGCAAGGAAATAAAATTCATCCATGTTAACATTTGTGATGGTTGCTACAAGAGAGTACCAAACAACTTTTTCAGATGATTGAAGAGTTTGCAAGTCATTGATGGTAATGACTTTACAAGAACCAGAGTGAGAGACATTGAACTTTCAGCTCAACGATGGTGATGCTGAACGAAATCCATTTTCATGAAACCAGTTTTGGAGAACTGAAGTTTGTTCAATTTATGGGTTTATAAAAACAATAGTGTTGGAAATAGTTCCAATAGTTTTTCCATTAAAATCTGTAACACGGCCACCTTTGATTGCTACATCTAGAGGCATAGGTAAACCATGGAGGTTGGAAAGCTTGGCTCCTTCAATTTGGCAATGCTCTCCCTAAAGTGTTATGTCAATACTATAGCCTGACATGTCACGGATTCCAATAGTGCACCTAACAGTCTCAACACCATCTCGTTTTCGTATTGTGGATGTTGGAGAAACTGAAATGACAAGGCCAACAAGGTCCACCATGAAATTGACAAGTGTACTTTGTATCCCCTGAATATTTTTCAAAATTTAAAGCAAAAAAAGGTATTAAGGGGTATTCATTTAGGCACGGTTGTATGGTTGAGGAGGAAACTAGGAAACTATTATTATGGCTTTTCAAATGGTTGAAAATTGGATTGGATGCTTTCACTGTGCCATTTGATACTATGTACACTATTCCTATATGTATTTGGTCATACAAATAGAGAGCCAATTCATTGAATGCAGATATATGTATTTTATCGTGTGAAGCATTAACAATGTCAAATCCAAATATTTTTCCAGACCCTCGTTGGTTTCCATATTCATGTAGCTTTGTCTTGGCAATAACTCGACCTTGAATGTTCCAAACTTTGCTAGAAGACGAGAGTGATGTGAATGGAATAGTTGATGCAGCCAAGGCAGGGTTTTCATCTACTGAGCTAGGATTCACTGGAACAGAGGAACAAGTCTGCAAGGGAAGAAGGTATAGGTAAGTGTTAAGGTGTAGGATCTCCAATAATTGTTGCATCTACCGTGACAACTTCGAGTCCAAGCAATGTGATAGTCCTGTGAGAAGAAGTATGTTAGAGTTGAATGGGATAGAAAAACCTTGGATGCATGAACAGTGTGAAATTGATTAAGTGGACAAAGACAAAATAGAAATTAAACATACGTTACACTATGTACAATGTTCGATGTACACTCGGTAAGTTTGATTATAGATCCTTCTTTTAGTTGTCCAGTTTCTACAAGACTACTATATATAGTTGGAAGCAATGTCTTATGCTTGTGAAGCCCGTCTGAGATAGAAATTCAGAACCGAATAGATGATGAGTTCAGTGAGTTCACTTGGTTTAACGAGGAGACTTGTACCAGCGGAAAAATGTTGACAGCACCATGCAACAAGAGTGAAATAGAATCTTCAGTTAGCATACTCTCCATATCATGACAGTTATCTTTTCCTGTGAAATGAAACAAGGCAACAACAACAACAAAAAATCACAATGTCACATATTCATGTGATCGAATGACAAAAAAAAACTGCATATATGACAATTTTTTTTCCGCTAGAACTTACACCAAGGGGGGATATTGAGATTTGGGGTGTACCAAGATCTATGCTTTTTTATCTCTACCTATGAGCATGAGACAAGTACTGTCGAGATTGATTCTATGGTAGTTGTTCAAAATTTGAAATAAACATTAATAGATTAATTTGTATCCTCTTTCAATTTTTCACTATAAATATTTTAATTCTTAATTGTATTCCTCACTACTACATTTCGACCAAAAATCCAACGGCCGTATTGTCAGATTTTCGACACTTCCCTGTCGCATGTACGACACTATGAATTTTTTTTAACCGTCGGAATCTTTTCGTCGGTTATCCGACAGTTGTTAATCCGTCGGTTAAGTGACACCTCAGTTACCATCGGTTAAATGTAAGGCGTTGGTTAAGCGACATGCTAAACCATCGGTTAAGCGACGAATAAGAACATTAAGCGTCGGTTAAGCGACATGGAGAACCGTCGATTAAGCGACGAATATGAACATTAACCGTCGGTTAAGCGACATGAATAGCCGTCGGTTAAGCGACGAAGATGAACATTAAGCGTCGCTTAATCGACATGGAGAACCGTCGCTTAAGCGACGGTAGGGAAGTTTTTTTTTTTAAATTACTGCAGACGTCGCGTAACCGACACCTATAGGCGTCGCTTAAGGGACGGTATGGCATTTTTTTTTTAAAATATTGTGTTGTTTTTTTTTGGCAAGAATAACTATCATGTTCAGGGTAGGTTACTCTACAAGATGGAAAATCTTTTCATTATTAAATGTGAGAGATTGCAACTCATTAAATATGCCCACACCTCCAAAGTTGTAGGGAATTTTAGTGTTGGGAAGATAGTTTTGAACTTACAAAGGAATTTTTACCGACCTAGAATGCAAGAAAACGTAGCTTCATTTATTATAGCATGCATACTTTGTTGTAGAAGAAATCTCAGTAATAGGAAGCAAGGTATACCCCCCTCACATGCAATCCAGGCACTTGTTCTAAAGTCAACTGAGATTTGAACACGTAAGACCTCATGCATTATGCCACGCTTAATGACACATAGAAATTGCTCTTGCTTTGGCTCTAATAATTTGATCAATGATGCTATACATACATTCATTTCATCACCTCTTCTAAAACCGTTCACCCACTGTCCAAGTATCCACCATCTCAGGCAAACATTCCTGTTACTGATTTGATTCTTACACAGAGCTGCTTTGACATATTCACTCTGTCAAGACATTGCACACCAGATGAAGCTTAATTCCTTTATTATTTGCTTGGTAGGTTGGTAAAAAATGAAACTAATTTAGATATTTTCACGTTAGAGAAATTTGAAAAGATGATTGTTTTGTATCTCAACCTTTTTTGCTACATTTTTGGACAGTGACTCACCAAATAGTGCATTGCTAGAAAAAAGGAAGGATTCTAACCACTAAAATTAAAGCAAAATCTGGGCATGATTGATGAACCTTAGTAGAAATTCACACAACCAAAAGTACATTTGGTGAGTTTGACTAAAACCATAGTTCCAAAGGAGTGGAATGTTATGAGATGACTCTGAAGATGCAGTTTGATACAAAGACTGAAAATTGGAAATGTATAAATTGAATGATAGAAAATATTTCGCAGGAAGGGGTAAAAAACCTCCAATCATAGCCGGAATGTGTGCAAATATTTATTGAGTCCTACTGCTATGGAATGATATTTTCCTAAAACATCATACCTAACCTACACATAATAGCTTCTCATTTTCTACTTTTCATACAACACAAGTTGGATCAAGAGATTTTGAAAGTAAAACGTATATGCATGGTTGTAGAAAGGCATCAAATA
Source organism: Pseudotsuga menziesii (assembly GCA_001517045.1). NCBI lineage: Eukaryota > Viridiplantae > Streptophyta > Pinopsida > Pinales > Pinaceae > Pseudotsuga > Pseudotsuga menziesii. The sequence continues at coordinate 503,308 of LPNX010078537.1, read as the reverse complement.
TTAGTGGAGCTCAAAAATCCATTACGAGGCACACTACTCATTTCATATGCAGTCAAATTAATTTATTTCTAGCAAAGGCCTCTCTCTTGCCACATGCACATCGTCATGTTCTCACATGATTAGAAGAAAAGAAAAGATTAAAGTTTGTTTACCTGGATTCCTAGCCAAACCAAGCAATAGTGCAGACTAATAAGGTTCACAAGAACACTACGCTTAGGTGTGAGTAGATACAATTGGACATCTTTGAATCCCATTTCAGTTTTTTTTTAAAGTTCCATAGCTCTCTGGTAATCTCCTACTTCAAGAGACTCGTAGCAGGCACTCTGTTTTACAAGTTCTACTACAGAAACTGCTCTTTCAGCCATCTCTGTCTGCCATTTGATATAGAATGCCCGCCATCCCTGCATTGTCACCAAAAGAATGGGTACAAGCAACAGATTAGAATAAAAAATTACTGACAAAGATATTGAAACAAAAGCTTAAAATAATGTTTGAAAGATGTTAAATATATTGACAACATATGCTCACAAGTCACAACTCCCTCATGTTCTGCTGCTAATATCTTAAAATTGAAAGTGCATTTAAAACATTTAAACACACAACTA
>LPNX010078537.1:443358-500662 GCA_001517045.1 Pseudotsuga menziesii | reverse complement strand
TTATCCATCACCTAACCCCACCAACATTCTACCAACAAAAAGAACATATGGATCTGGAGAAGCAGTCCTAGGCATACCTAAGCCTTCAAAATGCAACTTGTGCCATTGTATCAACATTCCTCAGCATTATTTAGTGAAACCTAGGCATGAATGAGAAGTTCTACAATAAAATTGTCTTTAAATACTCAACGACGGTAGCCTATGTGAGATAAACAATGGAGTAGCAGTTTGCATCAAAACAACAGTATAATGAATCTAAAATAATCAATAAACATCAAGTTTGTTTAACCTTGGTTTGTACACTTATTATCCGTAAAACAACCTTCAAAGGAGCATTTTGAGGCATATTTTCACACAACGGCTCTAAAAGTGGTAAAACACAGTCACCTACAACAAATATGGGCACTTATTTGGGTGACTTTCATGAGGAACAACCATGGATCTTAAAAAATATGGACTGTCATGAGCATAATCAGTCACCTACAGCAGTCCTGGGCACACCTACATGGATTATGGGCACTTTCATACCCCAAAATAGTCTCATACAACTATGAAGAAGCAAAAAGCCAAAAAAATTGAGCATGTAACAGCCTCTAATAATCAATCTTGTGTGTGAACAGCAGTAGGAGAAGTGTGTGAACTTGTTATGAGGCGTGCCTTATCCATCGAACTTGAAGAACACCTAGTAAATCAAGTTCTGAAGGTAGAGGATGGGAGGAGTGCTACCTCGTACACCAAGGAGGCTCCCTGTGACATGGCAAAGAATACACATGCATGCTAGTTTAATGTGAAGGGGTGTCCATAAGGCTTAACGTGAAAAGTACAATCTTGCAAGCCCATGTCTCTCACATTTGCCACTCAAGGTTTGCATGATTTCTCCCTCGTGCATGCCCAACATTCAAATGCCTCAATCTCATGCCTTTTGAAGTAATTCCCCTCCTCTTTATTAAGCCTTTCCTTGTTTAATCATCCCTCCTCCCTGCTCTCCTACTTGGTATTCACCCTTTCCTCATCTAATCCTCCCTCCTCCTTGCTCTTCTCCTACCCTTGGGAAATTCCCATGGATAGGTGCATGTGTTGGCCAACATATTTGAGGGATGTTAAAATGGCCTAGCAAGGTGCAAATCATTGCAAAATGGAGGTATAGTCCCTCCAAGCCAACCTGGCTTTCACAAATCATAATTTGGAAGAATTGAAGAGGAAGTTGAAAGCCTCTATCATTAACATACATAAACTAGATATTGGTTGTGCATTGAAGCATCCAAGCATATCTTGGCATTGTGAAGGAATCTCATGCGAAATTCATCTCCTTCTACCATCGTCTAAATGGAGTGGATATGCACTAACCTCTATCCTTTATCCTTATCAACATCACTAACCACGTAAACATTCCATCTCATTTCCATAGACAACTCATGCAACTGCCAAAGAGAGGACAACACTCGACATGAACCGAAAGTAACCAATCAAGTTAATTGGTGGCTCTCTTAGAATGAAGTTTTTTCTCCATTTTTCATCATATGTATTATCATTTTTTATTTCTTAGAGGACAAATTATTTAAATATATACTTGCATCAAGTGTTTAAGCAAGTCTTTCCTGCACTTTTGGATTTTTAGAATTTTGAATACTTCCCACTTCACAATTTAAAGACATTAGCCTTGCAAGATAAGAGCATTATACTTTGGTTTTCCATATGAAGTTGCAACCTTTTGATAATATAATCTTAGCCGTTATGTTTAAAAAAACTAATAAAACTAATAGCTAGGACCTTTGTGGGATGTAAGAAATATGGCATAGGTGAATTTTCCTTTGCTGAACTAGCTTTAACTAGCTTCAACTATAAATGGAAGGGTGGAATCCCAATTAAATGAGGATGCCTTCAACTTTGATATAAATGCATTGTTATATATCAAAGTTAGTAAGTCAACATGGGTGAGTGGCTAGTGGCGTCTAGACAACTTGTTACAAGGGCTACAAAATGACCCACAACCTAGAAGAAGAATCAATTTCGTTCCAAAATTTTATGTCATCTTGTGATTTAGTGGTTGACACAAAGCTTCGCCATGATAATGACTCAAGTTCAAACTTAGGTATGATCATGTGTATAAATTTGCAACAAATGTTAAATGTGAGTAGCCCATTATGATCATTGTGTATAAATTTGCCACAAAGGTTAAATGCAAGTAGCCCAACAAATAGTGGTGAGCTCTATCCAAGATGCAGCTAGATAACTCTCAAAGGCATTTGCCTTCATCTAGGTAAGGTGAATCCCTCTCACGTATCTTAGCAAAGAGTTTAGTTAAGGCAAAGCCTTCTCACATGTGCCTAAATTTGCATAATCTAAGTGGCCTAAAGGTATTTTAGGGCATTGAATTTATTTGTACATTTAGAAGCATGATTTAAACAACAAAAAATTCATATTAATTAAAATAAAATGACCCGATTCAGATATTGTCTGGACCCAAAAACAACTTCTATACTACTTCTGTTATGTTTTATAACACTAAATTTGAGTTTGAAGTGTCCTTCTGTTATGTTTTATAACACTGAATTTGAGTTTGAGTTTGAAGTAGTTGGTTTCTTTTATTTTATTTTTTTACAGTTTAGAAGAAATGACCAATTATTTGGAAAATGGACTTCTGTTATGTTTTATGACATTGAATTTGAGTTTGAAGTATTTGGTTTCTTCTATTTTATTTTTTTACAGTTTAGAAGCAATGACCAATTATTTGGAAAATGGCCATTCGGCAAAAGGGAATTTTCATTTCAATGCTTTATGATAATTCTAAAGAATGGTTTGGATGAAATCTCCAAGTTCTCCATTTAATTCTATTGACCATTAAAGCTATTATGTACAAAATATGGAACACTGGTTATTTTGAATCTCCAATCCCTGTACAATCAACAACTTTGGTCAATAATATTGTTGAAGGTGCAAAGAATTTTATTCTCAAAACTTCATGCAAGTACCCATCATAAAAGCACTAGTCTCAGATGCTAGATGAGAAGAATTTTGACAGATTCTCAAAGCTAGACACTTAGCAATGTACTTGGTATACCATTGTTGTAAAGAAATTTGCAGCTGGTCACATTGAACATAATATCTGAAATATAAACAGTTAACGGTTCTGAACTAGTTTATTTGCACTCTCGAGCCTTGGGACTTGTTTTACAGAAATCCTGTAGCAGTATGAAAAGCACAGTATCCCGGTCCCCCAATGTATTTATCCATAAGCCAAGACTGGTTTCTTTCACCAGGTAAGGATAAAATAAAACTCAGGGATGGCATATTCAGTCCAAGGACTAATTATTGAAAGGAATTAGCAGCATCTAACAGAATTGAACATAGTCAATCTTGTAGTTAGAGTTTAGAATACAACATATCCAAATATCTGAGAATATGAGAGGATATCTCTCACGAGTCACAATATTCAAAATAACTTAAATAAAAGGATAAGAATAGAATTTTTCAAAAGACAAGAATGATAGTTTGCATTATATAGTATACACAGAAGTTAACAGAGCTAAGAGACACAAAACATGAGAAAACTGAGTCAGAAAGGACTTTACCCACCAGATTCACTATAAGCTCTTTCTATTACATGGAAATTAACAATGTCAAACAGCATATCAAAGAAACCTCAAAGCCATCTATGCCAGGAAGATGAGGTAGAATGACAACACAAGAGAACATGCAATTGAATAAACAAGGAAGACAATTCTGTGCAGCAGGCATCTCTGTAAGGCATCCAACAGCAATACTCAATGTCTTTAGCATCTCCTCTTCTTGTTTTGTTTCTCCTTGGATAATCCTTTCATGAAGAGCTTCATTGCCCATCCCCATCTCTTCAAAATGCCATAGCCGATGTTCAATACCACACACCACACACCACAGAGCTTTCATCAAAAAGCAATCTGTGAGTCCTTCTACCAGTTAGTGAAACAGTCAAAACTACCAAAAAGATGAACCTACTAGAAACAGTGCAATTGAGTAAGCATGGAAACCAATTCTGCACTAGATGGGCGATCAGTAGGCATCTCTGAAAGGCACGTTGCAGCAATCCTCACTGCCATGAGAATCTCCTCTTCTTGTTCTCCCTCCCCTTCAATAATCCCTTTATCAAGAGCTTCAAAGGCTTTCCCGGTTTGTTGAAGATGTCACAGCCAATGACCAATACTAACCCCTGGTGTCTCATCAAAGAAACCATCTGTAGGCTCTTTACCAGTCAGCAAAACAGCTAAAACCACCCCAAAGTTGAACACATCACTCTTATCTGTATACCTACAGGCAGGATAACATTCAGGAGCAACATACCCTGCTGCACCACTATTTGGCATAAGCTTACCCAACCCAAAATCAACCAAATGGGGTTCAAATTCATCATCAAGAAGAATATTTGCAGTCTTGAGATCACAGTGTACAACACGGGGATTGCACTGGAAATGAAGATACTCAAGACCCACTATTGTACCAACTGCAATTCTATGCCGCATTGGCCAGCTCAGCTGTAGCTGGTTATCCTTGATTTTCTTCAGAGTATCATGAAGGCTCCCATTGGAAATGAGGTCATAAACTAACAGATGGGCATTGGGTTGTCGAACATAAGCTTGCGGTGCCACAAGATTTCTATGCCTGACTCTACCTGTAACCTCCAACTCCTCCTGAATCTGCCTCTTGACAGAAGCATTCATCACTTCATGGGATTCCACAGCATCGATCTTCTTTATAGCAACAATCATTCCATTATCCAGATTAACTTTGTAAACCCTCCCATTGGGACTGACCCCAACAAGGTCTGGTTCATCCAGACAACTCTCCTGCCCTAAAAAAGATAGCATCTTGGAACCAATCCTAGAATCAAAGACCATGGGACCCTTTATCAGAGGCACCTTGTTGATATAAATCACAGCAGCCCTCATGACACTTGCTACAACCCCAGCAGCTGCAAAACCAGTCAGGCTACCTAAGACAATGCCCAGAACCAACCGTCTAGACCTAGTTCTTGCATCATATACATTTGGAAGCCTTGAGGGAGACGGGGATTGTGCTACTACAACCTTCTCTAAAACATGTGGGTACCGAAAATTTCTTTCAACCACGCCATTATCATACAATAACGAAGTACCCAAGTAGTTATTGCCCCATTTTCTGCCCTGGAAAGAACCCCCACAACCCAAAATCCAACACAAGCAACACACCCACATCCATATATGCACACAGAACAGTCTCCTGGGACATAACGCTCTAATCCTACTCATTTTCTATTCAAAGCATAGCACATCCACATCCTGAATGCACAGAAAACAGTTTCCTAGCAAATAAAAGTCCCCATTTGTTGTCATTTGCTACTCAAGGTCTCAAAACCAGAAACTACTACAAATCCTAAACCTTAAAATGTTGAGTAAACCCCAGATAATGCCTATAAGTTTCATAAGTGTAGAAAAATGTATCGATCGAAAAGCAGCTCTTTGCTCCATCCGCTTGTAATGATTTCTTCCCCTAACGCTGCCCTCATTTGGCCGACTGTGTGGTATGGGCTCACTAGGAGTGTACTGAACCCAGTAGTATGGACCTGCATTGTTCAATCCCAATGCAACAAAAAAGACCCCAATTTTATTAATGCGGGTAGCGAAGGGCCCTCAATAGATTACAATAACTGCACGAGAATTGAACAAGGAATTTCATTGGTCACAAAGCACCTACTGAATACAATAAATAAAGGACTGAAACCGTGGCAATGGGTACTCTAGCTCTCACCTTTCGGTCTCAGGGCGGCTCGTTTCTTGCGATTCTTCATACAGGGCCTCCGCTTAGGAAAACGCTCATCTCCCAGGCTATGGAACCCTCCGTTCTTCACATTCCATGGTGGGTGACGACCAAGGATCGATTCCCACGGAAACCTGTTTCTTTCATTTCTACTAGATGAATGCATTATGGAATACACTTAATGTGGTTTCATTTTATATCTTCTCCAATTGTCGAATTCTCCCCTTCAAGAACTTGTTGGATGGTTTTTGGTCTATTAACAAAGAATGCTTCTTTGGTGTCTTTTGGAAGTTGATTTAATGGTAATATCTAGTTAATTAGATGTTGGAGATATAAGAGTATACATTTTCTGATGTATGGTAGGCTACACTCAACATTTTGATGACCAAGGAAAGCTTGATATTTTCCTAGATTTGGTGTAGTAAGAACTCATGTTTTGTTTCATCACTTTGTATATCAGGTTAATATTTTGTCTATATTATATTTGAAATATTTGCAGTTCATAGTTTTAGAAACAAAATTTTGTGCACAATGGCATCTACTTTCTTAAACATAAAAACATAGAGATTCTTAGAATTGTAGCAGTATTTTCCAAAGTCTATTGTTCAAATCCACCTCTAAAAGTTAATTTAAAGTTTTTTCCTAGCCCCTCTTGTCTTCCCCATGTTTATGAGCATTAGAGATTTAAATGCTATTCTTCTGTACTTGGTTGGATTTGGAAATGTCGCTAATTTGATGCACAATGGATCTAAATTGTACTAGTTTTCGTTAGTCAACATTTTCTTAATGTGATCCTCATATTTTCTAAATTTTTTGCTCATTTCATCTTTGCAGGACTAGTCTATGGGCTGAGTTCGACCTCAAGCAAATCTAAATAAGTGTAATGAAGTTTGGCAGGGGTATGAAACTTATGGTTTTGTTGCATTTCAAGATCCACCAATGTATGGTTATATGGCATACTTTGTTTTTGGATTGATGGAATCTAAGGTATTCTCTATTAATCCATTTAAGGTGGTCCCATAGAATCCCATATTGACAATGAATCATTGTAGGGTGGCACCTCATGAGAGTGTTCGTAAAATCAAGTGGCTCTTTCTAAATGAAACTAAACCTAAATAAATTAAGAGTTGCATAGAGAACACTCTAATATTATAACCACACTTGGAGATGTTCAATCAATGGAACATGATCCAACAGAAGAATGGGCACTGACTTCGAATTGTTTTTAGAAGTGATTCAACTATTGGAACAAGGTTAGACAAAAAGATAGCCTTTATGCTAGACACATATATTAATATTTAGATCAAACAAATGTTAGTTGGTTTTTTTCTACACTCGATAAAATCAATGTAGAATTCCAGTGGGATATCATTCTATGAACATCGAAGAAATTCATAAAAATTTCTACAGAAATCCCTTTATTAAGAGAAACAACAAAGGAAGGTTATGAAAATACACTTAGGTAAGTAACCAATATGGAAAGACACTTCCACACTATACTGTTTTTCAAGACCATCAAATTTTCCACCCTAAAAGTTGACATGACCTTCCAAATTACCCATCAAATGAATGGCCAAGAACAACTAGTCACCAAGATGTAGCAAGAGGCGAAAAGCATGGTAATGAATAAAATACATAAAGTCCACTCACTCAAGGCGTCGTCGCTTAAGCTACGCTTATGAGGCTAGCCGTCGCTTAAGCGACGCTTATGAGACTATCCATCGCTTAAGCGACGCTTATGGCCACTTTTTCAAAAAAAAAAATTAAAAAAAGAAATCCACGCGCCGTCGAATTTTTTCGTCGGATTTTGGATCGAAATGTAGTAGTGCCTTTAGTCTTCTTCATTATATTACATAGTTTATAGATTAATATATCATTCACTATCCCGCATCCCACGGGATACGAGATTACAAAATAGTATTTCATGTACTGTCGAGATTGATTATATGGCAGTTGTTCAAAATTTGAAATAAACATTAATAGATTAATGTGTGTCCTCTTTCAATTTTTCACTATAAATATTTTAATTCTTAATTGTATTCCTTTAGTTTTCTTCATTATATTACAAAGTTTATAGATTAATATATCATGCACTATTCCACAACCCGCATCCCGCAATTGCGGGATACGGGATTACAAAATAATATTTCATTCACCACCCGTATCCGGATATGGGATTAGAAAATAGCGGGATGCACGATTACAAAAATGTGGGATGCTAGATTATTCAGGTTTCGGCTTTTTACCTTGTGGTTTGGTTTAAGATGTTTATTGTGTGTTTCCACAACCTGCAATTTGCAGGATTGCAAAATGCGGAAAGGAAAAAATAAAATTACTCTATTTTGTATGCCTGCATCCCTCATTTTTGTAATCCAGCATCCCGCAATTCCAGGATATTCTGTTTTTGCCTTTGCGCTTTCGACTTTTTACCATGTAGTTTGATTTAAGATTTTTGTTTTGTGTTTCCACAACCCGCAAACGGCAATTGCGGGTTGTGGGATGCAGGATACAGGTGGTGAATGAAATATTATTTTATAATCTCGTATCTCGCAATTATTGCGGAATGCGGGATACAGGATTACAAAATAGCAGGATGCGCGATTACAAAAATGTGGGATGCGAGGTTACAAAATAGCGAAGTTTTATTTCCCTTTCCGCAATGCACAATCCCGCAAATTGCAGGTTGCAGAAACACACAAAAAAAATCTTAAATCAAACTACATGGTAAAAAGCCAAAAGCGCAAATGCAAAAGCAGAATATCCTGGAATTGCGAGATGCGGGATGCAGGCATACAAAATAGAGTCATTTTCTTTTTCCCTTTCCGCATTTCGCAATCCCGCAAATTGCGAGTTGCGGGTTGCGGAAACACACAATAAAAAATCTTAAATCAAACCACAAGGTAAAAAGCCGAAACTTGAATACTGTTTTTGTCTAAGAAATTTATATGATAAAAAATCGTCGGTGACCTCCGCAGGATTCAACTGTTTGGAACGTGCTTGTAAAACTCCAGTTTATTATTTAGTCCAGTTTAGCCCAGTTTACGATTACAAAATAGCGTAATATAACTATGGACCACTAGTGTCCTGCAAATTTAAAGAAATTGGAAACCGTAAAGTATAAATGAAGCGCACCAAAATCAATATAGGTGTGTTTATATGCAGAAAGCAAAGGCGTTTATATGCAGAAAGAAATGAGTTTGTCAAATCGAGATAAATAAACTGCAGGGAAGGACAGTAAAATCATGTACAAAAAATTGCCAAGACCGGTGGATTAGGACAACAGATGGAAGAGTAGAGAATACACGCAAACCATATGTCAGGAAAACACACTAAACACCAACTACAAAGAACGACCTGCAACTGGCAATCAATCCATTCACTAATCCAACACGACACCTGTCGAAGTGTGAATGGCCAGGGAGACGAGGAATCTTCCGAGACTACGTCTCCATAGGGAAAACGCCTTCGGTGTAAAAATAAAATTGAGAAAAAAAATAGGTAACAAAGTAGAATAAGATCTCGCTTACAATGACATCCAACGATATGTCCCAGATTCTAAAGTCATGCACTTAGTTTGCACTTCAATTTTAGCAACCCAAAATCTACAATCATGATAGATTTGTTTGCAGCTATGAGTATATTATCTCACTCTAGACCTTTGTGAATAAACCCCAAGACTTTGTAGATACTCCATGCCCCTTACCACATCCAATGTTTGCAACATGTTATACAAGTTGGCGAGAAATTTATACTCAAAACTAGAATTCTAGCCATACAAACTCTTATTTTTGTAAAAAAATCAACAAAAAGCACTTCCAAATCAAAAAGTGGTGCTACCTGTATCACCACTTTTTTCCTTGGGCTAAAAATGTAGATATGGACGAAAACAATCCTTATTGTTATTTACAATAACCTTAAAATCAAGCCCCAAATTGAAAATTGATGCTACCCTTAGCACACTATTTCAAAAAAATGCGTAATTATATCCTTTTATCATAATTTAAAATTATATTTCTTAAACCTCTTAGTAACACTATATTGAAATTGCACTATATTAAACAAAAATTATTCAAGAAATTATTAGACCACTCTTTCTATATAAAATAAAGGAATTTCTGACCGAAGGAGCACATCGTTGAACCAAAACTCCTAAATATAAAATTTTAAAAATCCAAAAATAATAAAACATAAAAATAAAAAATAAAAACATTAAAAACAATTAAATAACCAAAAAAAATTATATAAAAAAAACCTTTTCAAAATAAGCTAAATTGAAAATATAAAATATGTCTCAAATAATTTAGAAAATTTACACTCACTTTAAAATTATAACAAAAACATTTAAAAGTAATAATTTAAAAAAATACCACAACAAACACCAAACAATATTAAAAAAACAAATAGCAAAAAATAACAAAATATTTTAAAAAACATATATATATATATAAATATAATGTAAACAATATAAATTATAAAATATAAAACTTAAACTATTATATTGTAACAATATAAATTAGAGTGTAACAACATATTTTAAAAACAAAAGAAACAATAAAAATAAAAAATAAACAATTTTTATTTCTTTATATTATTATAACTTTCTTTATTATTTTGTTAATATGTATTTATTTTAAATTTATATATATTTTTCACATTGTTTTTTTTAAGTTATATATGTTTTTATTATTATTATATATTTGTTTTATTTTTTTATGGTGTTTAAATGTTTTTACATGGTTTTTTCAATTTATTATAAATTAAAAACAAAATCTAAATATATAGATTATTAAAAATGAGTATTTGATATTCTTAATTAGTTTTATGTTGTTGAGGAAAATATTTTATTTTGAGATTAAATACTATGGATTTAATATGTTAATTACGAATGTATGGTATATTTTTTGTTAAGTTTATGAGAATCATCACTTTATAGAAAATAATGTTATCACTTTATAGAAAATAATGTTAAATAATATCATTTTTATACATAAAATAACTCAAAATAGGTTAAAAATAGCTCAAAATACCTTTAAATGGTTAGAATTGTTTTTATTTTCTCATCCTTTTTACAAATTAGCCCAACAAATGATTATTTAAAAGAAAATTTTGAGGACAAACTTCCAAAATGTATATATTTTGTGTTTTGTCTAGCTTCTAAATGTTTAAAAAAAATTCAAAAATGTATATATTTTTCATTACAACTAGTTACTAAATATATTTTTTTCTGTAAAATTTCAAAAAACGCATTTGTAAATAAAAATTATTCTTCTTTTATGACCAAGAATTTTCAAAATCGCAAAAAAATGACTCAAAATGAAAAATGGTGCTACCAGTATACATTCTTTTCAAAATGGAGGTAAAAATAACTACTAAAATTGACCCTCCAAAAAACAAGAACAATGTCAGGTTTTTGTTAAGTTGTATAACTTGTTTTACTTCACTATTAATTTTAAAGACACTGGCTAATTTTACCTCCTTACCGAAAAAAATACCTCCCAAAATCACCTAGGGCATACTCTGTAACAATACACCAAAGTATAGGTTTATTACCATCCCCTATGAAATACACCAAAGCATAGGTTTCTTACCATACCCTATGAACCTCACCACATTTTGATGAAATATACCAAATCATAGGTTTCTTACCATACCCTATGAATCTCACCACATTTTTGATGCCTCAAAGTTGTTAGCGTCTTGACTTTCTATGTGAATTATTGCTCTAGGATTTGGTTTTCTCTATATTATTCTCTAACTACTCAATACACTTAATGGAAACATCCTCTCTCCATTATAGGTGCCCTTGAAAAAGCTCCCAATAACTAAGAAAACCCATGGTTTTGTGCATTTGTATTGATAAACGTAATAGACCCATTCACCTAAATGAGAGTTCTTGACATAAATCGTCTGTGTGATGCAACATTCGACAAGGGGTATAAGAAGGTAGATATGAAGGGGATGACATGGTAGATAAATGATAGTTAGGTGAGATCAAAGGTGACTAATTGTAATGCGTTGGAGAAAAGTGGCACATGGTCAACTGTAAGTGGGTGGGTCTTGATAGATGATGAAGGACTAAGGGGAATCGTCCTCTTAAAAGAGCACTTTTGGTGTAATACGAAGGTGATCCATCATAACTTAGATAATCAAAAGTATCTATATGTGTTAGTTAGTGAGTTAGTGTAAAGAAGAAAATCAACGATGTTAAAATAAGAACAAGCCCTCGTAAACCGTATAATGAAACAAGGCATTAGACAATTCCTAAAACATCGTGGGTTGAAGGATTTATCATCTTGGTGACATTAAGAGGGTTTAAGATAAAAAAACATTTTTTCTTAAAATGTCTTGCATACACCTATACAAGATTGCAATTTCAAAATATTTGTTACAATATTGTCCTTCCTAACCTTTCAACTCATCAAAACTATGGTGATTTTGGAATGCTTCTTTTAAAGTTTTTTTATTACATAAACAAAATTTTAAAGCAAACCAAGTAATTCATTGTCTTTCTTAAAATCCAATCGACCAAAGTTAGTTTTAGTAGACATTATAAACCATCATCATCTTTAGCTATGCAACATCGTAACAATAAAAAAAAAATCCAGAAGAAAAATAACAGTTCCTTGATATTCATTAGAATCAAAGGTGAATCAAAGGTAATGAGATACGCATCTATGATACTAGGTATCATATTTAGTCAAAACCCATAAACACTGTTCAAAACCCATAAACTGTGCTCAATACCCACAAACAGTGCTCAACAACCTGAGCAACCAGGGCTAAGCTCCTAGCCAAAGTAAAAAAAATACCACAAACAATGCTCAACAACTTGAGCACCCATCCAAAACCAAACTCCCGACTAAAGAAAGTGTTGGGAGCATGTACAAACTGCTCCAAAAGATCGAAAGAAAAAACTCAATCACATGGACAAAAACCCATCATTTCGTAGCCAAAACCAAGGCCACTCATCGAATGAACTAGTGAAATTCCACCACTGGTAAGCTACCACTGTCGTCACGCCATACCAAGAAACATCAACAATGAACCACAATCGACCTCACCCACATAAACCATCCCGTCATCATCGTTGTCGCCACCACTGGCAGAGTAGACCCTCTACAAACAAGTGGATGGTGGATGGCAGCTAGGGTTCAAACACTAGCCATCTGGTACAGGGATGAAGCAGCCGACTCTAAAGAAGAAGAAAGTCGCTCCACAAAAAAACACCAACAAGCTGCCACCACCGCACCACAAGGAAAAGCCTCGCCGCTCATGTCACCATCGTCCTCGTCGCCCAACAACAGGTTCTGCCTCGATTCGTTGGAGCAGCTAAGAAGCAGAATAAGTACTCCGAGCAGAGGTTGCACCAACGTGAAGAAACGCCTTATGGAAGGAAGTCATGCACCTAGAAAACTCTCTCAATCGACCAAGTTCTCAGCCTCACAGAGGAGAAACGATAGAGACTAGGGTTAGAACCCTAGCCGCCTGAACAAGGTTTCGGCTTCAACTCTCAAAACGCTCACTCGAGTAAGTAAAAAAACATGGTTATACACCACTATTTATTATAAAAAGCAATGATCCTCGAACAACACATAAACACTCCACTCTTAATAAACCACAATGAAGTACATTCAACCACCCATTGCACATAAATCTTGATTTAATATTTAAATATTATTTATTTCAATTTTAATGATATAAAGAAAGCATTTAACTAATAAGATTTTAAATAATTTATAAAAAATAACAATTAAAAATAGATATTTCTTTTAAACTATTACAAAAATTAAAAATAGATATTTCTTTTAAACTATTACAAAAATTGTTTCATGGAAAAAAAACAATAATCCTCTACCTCCTCGAAGGGCTAATCAACAAAATTTTGTTTATTGTTAGAGTTTAGTAAGTAAAATATTTAAAACATCGAGTGGAACATTCTATTTTCATTAAAACGAACAAATATAGAGGAGTATACAAAATTCTTCTTTACTAAAATTAAAATAATCAATATAGTTTTTATGAAAGTTTTTATCGTTAAATAATAAAAAAATAGATTATAAAAATTATAAGTAAATGAAAAGAAAATCATTATAATGAATAGATATTTTTTTCCTTTGAAAAAAACATAAATTTATTATAATAACAAAATTACATTTTGCATAATACATGTAACTATGTATTTCATGTCTTCTAACCGAGTGGTCATCACAAAAACCATAGATTTTATAAAATTATGTTACAAAAAATAAAGTTATTCCACTTGTTCTAAAGATTTATGCATATATTTTTTATGAAGAGGATGATATCATGTATATAGTCTTTATATAAAGAAAGTCAAGTAAATCTTTTGGAAGCAAAAAAGTGTTCATGTAGTCAAATATGTGAGATTATAATGCAGGCAGGTTTGGCAAAGGGAGCACTCCATCAATGAAAGGTCGATGATAGTATTAAAAAAAGGTCTCACTCTGAATTTCTAAGATCTTCCAATGACCATGTGTTAATTGTAGCCCCTCTTTGGAAAGCTTCTCTGCAATCGAATTTATCTCCCCATAGACATGACGACATATACAAAAATCAAAAGTGGCCACAAGACAATGCACCTCCTCAACCAAAGTAAGAAGAAATATGTTATGGCAGTTTTGAGCTTTGTTTATCTTATTTACAACATTCATTGAGTCTCCAAATAATTGAAGAGATCTACAACCATTTTCTTTAGCAAAGCATATGAGAAGTTTTAAGGGCGATAGTTCTACATAGTGGTTTGTTTCATTCCCTTATCACATTTGGATTTTGAAATAAGAGGTTTTTTATAAGGAGAGGATAGCCCCTCCTCTACACTTTTGGTTTTGTGATGCACCATCAAAAAAATCCCAGGGAATGTATGTATCTACCAGCTCTTCTTGAATGATGTGAATGGCTAGAGCATCCTTTTCCCGAGGAAAATGCGATAAGATATCTAAACATTGTATTGTTGTAAGCTCCGGGATAGAGGGCTTGTCATGAAACATGGATCAGTTTCTTGCAATCTATGCCCCCAATTTACAATTAAGGGAAGGGATCTAATGCTTGAAAAGTTTGAATTTAATGCTTGAAAAGTTTGAATTCAATGGGCCCATGTTTTCCAAGTTGCTTCCACATTTGTGAAATGGATCGATATTTTTATATTTAATATATTTTAGCTTTTACCTATTATTCTACACAAAAGATGTAAATTAAATTATACGTGTTAAAAATTCAACTAAAATCGGTGGAGATAGAAATAATATTTTTAACTCATAGTTTAATGTTGTTATAACTATCTATGTTGGGTACCATTTCACTTATGAGTGTCATGAATGTTGTTAGGTATATATACATGTTTATGAGGTTATAAATGAATCGAATATATAAATGGATTTCAATAGCCTAGGAGCCGGTGCAAATAGTGTGGGTTGATGTTGGTGTGTCTAGTGGTTTATGAAGGTGTTGTTGTCCGCAATGGTGCATAGGCTTAATTTGTTTTCTGTATTTACTACTCCTAAGTTGGGACCATTTTCCTGGTTTCCTAGGGTTTCATCAAGTCGACTGAAGCCCTAATCACATGGCCCTTGAGGGGGGAAAAAACTCTCCTGAGAACTGTCCTTTCCATCCGAGGGTTAGTAAGAGTAACGATGGAATCTCAGTATCGCTGGTTTTTCAAGCCACTCTGATGAAACTTGGTCTTTTCACCAATCCCAAACTTTTAGGTTGGAATAAGGGTTTGGAGTGCTCATTCTCTAAAAGTTTTCCTGAAGGTGTTTCCCCCCATAGAACCCCAAAGAGGTATGTTTCTTCCCAATTAGAGAGTTTTATTTGGTAGAATGAAGACTCTTCTCCTAGGGCTACAGTTCCTCACTAGTCACAAAAATGTATGAGGAGGAAAGGAGTTGGAAGAAACCTCACACTAGGAGCGGATGTTGTCATGAGCGAGGTGGAACTAATGGTGGAGTTGGACCTATTTGGAAAGTTTGCAAGGTGGTATATGGACATGGATACCCTTAGAGATTGGGTGATCTCTGGACTGGAATCATGGACTATACTCTGCAGCTTTTTACACTAGCGAAAGGTTGGAGAGGACTTGTCTTGCGGTCTTCGAAGGATGTTGTGGAGTTAATGGATGGTGTTTGGATGTGGGATTCTGGTAGACTGCACCTCATATGTAGGGAGAAGTCTTGTAGTTAGTCGGTTTGGGTAAAATTTCCTGCTCTACCTATATAACTATGGTCTAAAGAGTTTTTTAGATGCGTTGGGAAATCGTTAGGGTCTTTTATTTCAGCCAACTACAATTTCAAGGTGTCTGGTATTATGATCATGACTTGTATTCTAGTGGAGTTAGATTTGAGGGATGGATTGTAAGAGGAACTATCAATCGATGTTGGGAAGTCTACATACTTGCACATGCTGGACTATGTAGGTATCCCCTTCTATTGTAATAGATTTGATGAACACATGCATCTGGTGACAGATTGTAAGCTCCCTTTCAAAAAATCAGTGAGGAGTAAACCTTGGTGCAAGGGGATTTCTATTTTGGAAAATCTGTGGGTCTAACAGGCCTAAAGGAAAATGGGACATGGAGTTTTGTGGGGCTTGTTACCATGGATAATCTCCAACCAGCTGGAGATATTAGCTTTGGGGATTTAGAGGAATGTGGAGTCATTTTCTAAGCAACAAACAATCCTATAGTTGACAACTCTAAATGATTCTATGTTCAAGTACCCACTCTTATCGAACCGATAGTTTCCTCCCTCTCAAGACGAGTTCGAACGTTTCTCTCTGAAATCGGGCACATGCTTTAGCGATCAACATGGTATGCCCTCTTCCTCTTTCTCTAGTTCATTTTTGAGGTTGCACTTTTCCTCTCAGTTGGGTTGGGATATTGTTGATGGTTCGAATTCTAGTGGGAAGCCTGCTTCCGAAGGTTTAGATTGTTATCCAAGAGGGGATATATGGTTATCTTCCAAAATTCTTGAAGATAATAAGTTGTTTGAAGAGCACCTTTTTGAAGGTTCATTTCAATCGGTCTTGCCTCTTTTTCGACCTCGAGGGTTGTTTTGGAACCCTCCCTCAGTCTTGGGTGATATGTCCCCTGTTATTTTTACGAACCCTGTGACCTCATATTATATACAAGGGGTATTTATTTCTCTTCTCCATATTGTGATAAGGAGATTACTCCCCCTGATCCCATTTCCCCCCCTAGTCCTCTTTATTCATATATTTTGAGTCTTTCTTCACAGTTATCCCCTCTTGAGTCAAAGGACCTCTATGTTCAGTAAAATGTTTTGGGGCTCATATGGCCTGACCAACATGCGACTGACCCTATTTGTAGTTTTGTAAGCGGCTCATTGGACCAGTATCACTCAAAGGATGTTCTTGAACCTGATAGGAGTTGTTTTCCCTAAGGAACAACCACTTCCTCTTGGGTTTTGTCACCTATTTCCTCTTCTCCCCCCATCACAATCAACTCAATGAGAAAGTAGTTAACCAGTATGAGGATAAAGGTGTTACTTGTATCCTTTCCACCCCTAGGGAAGTAAGGTACTTTTTCAAACCTAGAAGGAATGTGAAGACGGTTCCGATGGATAGATTCAATGGTGGTATATATCAACATACTAGCTTGGTGTCTTCCCGTCTAAGGGGCAGAAGATCTTCCCTTACATCTTCCCATGAGCAAGACCTTATTGGTGTAGGAAGGAAAAAATATATAATTGGGACTCTTAGAGTGGGGCATCCCTTAGAGTTTCCCCATGTTAATGATGACTTCTAACTATTAAGGGTCGGGGTTTCCTTCTAAACGAATTTCCCTAAGAATCCTAGTGGATGCTCACAAATCAAAAGTCATTTTTCTATAGGAAACCATAGCGACCATGGATACCATTATGATAAACCTTAAAAAACCTTATGTCAGAATGGGAATTTTCTTACATTAATGGAAATGGAAGGTCGAGTGGGGTGATTACTGGCTAGAACACAAGGTTGTTTCTATGTACTAATAGTTAGGCCTTTGTTTTAGGTCTGGATACTGACCTCTTCTTGGAAGAGACGGCCCTGGCTTTCTCCTTTATAAATATCTATGGTATGTACCAGTAGAGCAAGGCCTATTGGGATTATTTTTTTCAGTTTGTCTTGCTCGCCTCCAATAAGATTATTCTAGTAGGAGATATAAACTTATTCTTGTGGGATGGTGAGATTTGGGATGTTAATGCCCACATAGACACCTTGTCATATTTCTTCTTAAGGCGACTTGATGAAAATAATTTATATGACATCCTCCCCACCAAGCTTAGGAAGACATGGAGGAATATGAGCACTGTGCTGGATAGTATAATCAAAAGGCTAGACATATTTCTTATCAATGATGGTGTTCTTCATATGAGTGCTTGTATTCATCACTAGGTGATTTCTGGTGGGGAGTCAAACCATTTTCTAGTTCTTTTTTAGATTAATATGGGGTCTCGTAAACCACCAAGCCCCTTCAATTATAATTATACTTGGATGGATGATGAGGAGTATAAGAAGTTGGTTCGTGACATATGGGATGCTTTTGATGCCTCTAGCAAAGAATCTACAACCATTCAGCTCCTTAATAATATCGAAGTGGTCATCTCTGAAACTATTACATGGGATGCCAACAAAAGAAAGTCACAAGAAGGAGAGCTACTCTCCATCGAAAAAGAAATTGAGTTTTTCCACGAGCTTAATCCCTTAGGAACTTGCTTGACAAATAAGAAAAAAATACTTGAGTTGGAAGCCATGAAAATAAATATATTGGAGGACTTTTAGGTCGCTTGGAATTTAAAAAGAAAATCCATTTGGCTGAAAAAAGGGGACGACTGCACCAAATTTTTCCATAATTTTGTCAACCAAAGGAAAAATGTCAACACTATGTGGCAACTGGAGGATAATCATGGTGAGCAGGTATCTAGTTGTAGAAATCTAGTGGACTTGGGAGTTAAACATTTTAGCAGGTTTTTTCAGGAAGATAGCGACACCTCGATGCCTTAGATGATGAGAGTAATCACACAATATCTATCTTTTGTTAATGATTGTCAAAACAAAGAGATTTTGGAATCGATCTCTCTTGAAGAAATCAAGGAGGTTGTGTGTTCGATGCAAGCAAAAAAACTCCCAAGGTCGAACGGATGGCTAGTTGAGTTCTTCACATGTTTAATGGATCTCTTTGAATATGATCTTCTCAAAGTCATTGGAGAGTCAAAGATTAACGGCATAATTCTAGGGGAATTCAATGCAACTTTTATATGCCTTATTCCAAATATGTCTCATCTAGTTAGGATGGAAGACTACATACCTATTTCTTTACGCAAATGTATTTATAAGCTGATAGCCAAAGTGATTGCCATAATAATTAGGGGTCTATCCTCAAGCACTATATCTTAAGAACAATTTGATTTTTTGGAAGGGAGACAGATTCATTGCATAGGAAGTATTACACTCTACTAAGGTAAAAGGTTAACCTGCAATGCGTTGAAAGTAGAGCTTCAGGAGTCATTCCCATGAAAATTGTGTTGTATCCTATCTTAAATCTATGTCGTATTAGGTTCAGATCTTCTCCATGGAACTTATGTCATATTAATCTCACTAACTTATGATGTATTAAGTTAAAGAGCTTATGTTGTATTAAGATAGGACCTTGTCCTATTCGGGAGAGATGCTTGTACTATGATCTTATGTTGTATTAATATCATGACCTTATGTTGTATTAAGGTCGAAGACTTGTGCCATATCAAGTCAAATGATTCTCATAGACGGTACCCTATGAGATGGTACTCCTTAACTAGAGATGGAATTGTGTTGTATCAAGTCCGGAACTTATGTTGTATTAAGTTCAAGGTCTTGTGTTGTATCAAGACCACACGACTTATATTGTATTAAGTCTTGAGGATGTACTATGTGATGTATGGATAGTCATGGTCACTAGGTTATACAAGTTTCCTTTAGGGATTATCTACCCCTAGAGTTATTTACTTTAGCATACAACTATATGACCCGGGGTAATATATATGATCATAGGTTCGAAACAATTCTTATGAGTATGGTATGCTATAGATGATTAAATAATGAATCATATATGGATCATGCAAGATTAATTAATGATAAATGAGATGAGCACAGAGATAGAGAGAGAATTCAAATTGTCCATGTGTTCCTGCAAGTGAACTCGAATTAATAAGACATCAGTTGAGTCTTAGTTGTGATAAACAAGTTTAATTTAATTAAGGAATCAACTCCTTAATTCATGCAAAGTGGTTGTTGAAGATGGCACTGATGGATAATCACTTGTTACATTCAGTTCAACTTAGTTACATTCAATTACATGTAGTTCCATTTAGTTCAATCAGTTAACAACTCAGTTAGAGGAAGTTAACACTAGTGAATTAATGGAGGCCACATATCTTTAGTGTGGGAGACAATTATGAGGTGACAAATTGGCACCAAGTCAAGGAAGATGCATTAGGTTATGTTTGATGTGTGCACACAGTTGACAGTGCCCCCTAGTCGTGCAACCATTCGCTACATTCATTGCATGACTTATTTCTAGCTTGTTATTAAAGTGTTATGCACTTGGCAAGACTAGTACAGTGTTATGTATGATCTATATTCTCTTTTGCTCTCTTCTCAGACAATCTGCTATCATGTTGTAATCATTCATTGTTAATTATCTATCATACTCAAAGATTGTTTGTTGGGTTTTGTATCCTCCGGATCAGTGGAGGGTTTTCCTAGGGTATATCATGTGTCTTATGGATTGAAGATTGTCTGTATGAATTGTTTATGATATCTATCTGCATTGTAATTGTGGATTAAAGTTTTAATGTTCAAGAATATTTATTTATTGCTCAAACACTAACATGGTATCATAGCAAGGGCATGCAAGAGCTTAGTTTTTCCCACGCAAACTAAATCCTACATGATCTTAAAGTATTGAGCAAAATCTTGGAGCCATGGCATTGATCTTCATCCAACGGGGAGATCGATTTGAAGGTGCTTCCAACTTCAACACATGAATGGAAAGGGTGTTAAGCATTCTTGAGGAGCATGATATAGATTCGTACGTGACCTCAGTGAGTGAGGATCATTTATCCAATGCAGTTTGAATTAAAGAGCATGTCAATATGCATCATTCCTGTCACTTTTTAGGAGACACATTTCATGGAGACGTTCTGGTAATTCCGTGAGGAATCAGACAAAACGGTTTAAAACCCACTTCCCAAATGGGATGATTTAGCTTAAATGAAAGCAAATTTTTGATAGATACGATCAGGTCTTTGAAGATGAAATTGTCCAAATTTGTGTTATGGTTGTTTTCCCAAAGTGGACGAATTGATGGAACAACCCCATGATATGTGGTTTGACATTATCATTATTCACTGGATCTTGTATATAAGGAGATCCTCATAGAGTTGAGATCTCATCCGAAAAAGAGGATGATCATTGGAAGAAGTTTTCCTTGAATAAGAGCATTCTCGCTAGGTTGCATGGGATCTAGTTTCTCCATGCAGAGATTCACTACGTCCTGCATGCACTCAAATTTGCAAAGAGATCAAGATAGAGGGACTCTAGTAATCTCTGCAAGTAAGCAGAGATAAAGAGGGAGCATGCAAAACAATAAAAGATAAGTACTTTCATTTTTATTATATGCTATTTAGATATACATGCTTTTGAATGTTTTCATTACAATCATATAGAGATTCGTCTTCTTGAGATTAAGAATTGTGAGCATATATGTTGATTGTCTTTCCTTTAGTTGCAAATAAACAAAATATTGTTTCATCAGATATGAATATAAAAACATGTGTGATTGTTTCATAAGATATTAATAATGCATGATTGTTTCATAAGATATGAACATAGAGTTGCATAACTGTTTCATAAGATATAAATATAGAGTTGCACGATTATTCATGAATGTTGGGTTGCATGATTATTTGATTATCATAAATCAGATTTTTTTTAATTACAATTTGTATTCCTATGATTAGGAATGATGTTATGGTATAAACATGATTAAACACATATGTTACATCTTTCTATTTTATTGGTAAATAAGAAAAAACATGTTAAGAAGAATAAGGGTTTGCATAAATCTTCATGAGATCTAAATATAAGATTGATATATAACTGCAAAACATTACATGAAATATGAATGGGGTTATGTCAAAACATTGATTTAATGTGTACATAACTATATTAACCAGTACAAATACATTGAAGTATTCATGTGATTAAAATTCATGAGATATGGTTATACTGAAACATTGGTTAAAATGTTTTGCATATCAGTGTGTGTTGTTTGTCATTTTATTGAAATGATTGGATTGTGCAAGGTCGCTAATAAATTGATTGAATTTGGCTTTTAGGGAAAAACTATATGCCCTAACCTACAAGAAAAATGATGGGTATTGAATGAGGAGCAATTTCGATGGCTGACCCTGAAAGAGAGCAAGATGTTATGAAGCAAGAAGATTCTAGTAGTAGATCAAGAGGTTCATGTGTATTAGGAAGAAGTTAGAATAGAATCCCTAATCCTATTCTGGGAGATGTAAAGACTCTTGAAGATAATTAAATTATCTTATTTACATTCATGTGTCAAGAAGAGCTTTAGACGTAGATGAACATGAAGTCTCCATGATGGGGGACCCGGAATATGATTCTCACATCCTGATGATGAGAGGGAGTAGCTAGATTCACTAGCTCCTAAAGAACCAATAAAATCGATTGATGTGTCTTCTGTTAAGAGGAGACATGCATGATGCTCATATTCAGAAGGAAGTTGAGAATTGTATTCAAGAATGTTGTTATGATTCTTATGATTAGTGGTGTGGTAGTCACCAGACAAATATTTTCCTCAGTTAAGGAAAATGTGCAATAAAAGAGCCTAAAGAGTTTCAGGATGATGGACTATACATCCATGGCCACACATATGAAGATAAATATGAAAGTTTGGAGGAGCTCTAGTGATTTGAGATGTATTTGGTTCATCATAGGTCCCATGATCTGTTATATGCATTGTAGTTTGGACATAAACATGTACAACGAATGTGTTGTAGTACCTACTTGGTACAAGTGTACGTGGACTCAAATATGTCTTGGTCGATAAAATAGAGTTTCAAAAGATATATGAAATATGACTATTATAGTGATTGAGGAAAGATCACATGTGTTGCTCTAGATAGAGTATGTTGAAAAGTAGTAAAGTTTTATGAGGCTTCTAGTCAGTTATATCCGAGACATGGTACATATCCATAGATGAGAAACATTTCCATCATTCTTACTAAGCCTCTATCCGGGAAAAGGTTGGTATAGTACATAAAAACTCCTCCAGTTGAAGAGGGAGTAGTGATGTGTGTTCACAAGTAGTAGAGAAATTCCCCATCAGTTAGTCATGGTACATGAATCGGGCATCCACGGGTTGTGATACCTCGTGGAGAGAATCCACATGAGTAGATACTTGGTCAAAGTCTTAGAGACTATTGATTCTCAAGAACAGTTATAGTATGTAGTGTCAGAGAACATTTAAACCTATCAGAGAGGTATTTGGGGTGCTGCACCATAAAGAGAAGAATCACTGAGAAAGTGATCATACCTCGAAGAACATTCCAGAGAATGAAAAGCTCATAGAGAACTTCTTCAAAGAGCAGAAGATTCAAGAAGTCAACAAATGTGGAAGAGTGAAAGAAAAGACAAGACTTTATTTTTGCATGATATTACACATTTGTTGTATAACGTTGTATATGATGGATTTAAAATCCATGGTTTCTAGTTTAGAGAAACTATACTCTGGATTGGATCTAGATGATGCTACTATGTGTAAGTATTTGGTTGGTCTTTGAGCAGACCTGCTACATTTCATGATTACTACTAAGCATATGTTTGAGTACCTTTGAGGTACATTAGAATAGGCTCTTTATTATATTTGATACATGGCAGACCTATTATAAGATTGTGCTATCCAACTATTTTTTTAGCCTGAGATAAGCGATGTAAATTGCGGCTAGTACTACATAAACAAGATGTATGTCAAAGAGTACTATAGAAGAAAAATATGTTTTACAGATAGTACTACATGCTAAGGAGTAGTGTAGCTTGGGAAGCTACCTAATTGGGTGAAAGAATTGAGCCTACAGTTATTAGGTGTTAATAGTCAAACCTTCTAAAAAACCCTATATTTGTGTTATGATAATACACATTGAGATGAAGTTTTACTTCATTGAAGTCATGATCGAGTAAAATGAATTCCAGTACATAGCTACTAATAAGAATATTGCATATTTGTGGCAAGCCTCTATATGTGACGAAGTTCCGACACTTCCGAGATAAGCCTGGTATGGTAGGAAATTCCTGGTATGGTAGAGAATGTCTCCCTCACCAAGAGGCAGTGTTGAAAGTACAACTTTGGGATTCATTACCATGAGAATTGTGTTGTATTAAATCTGGAATCTATGTCGTATTAGGTTCAAATCTTCTCCATGGAACTTATGTCGTATTAAGTTCACTAACTTATGTTGTATTAAGTTAAAGAGATTATGTTGTATTAAGCTAGGACCTTGTCCTATTCGATAGAGATGCTTATGCTGTGATCTTATGTTGTATTAATATCATGACCTTATGTTGTATTAAGGTTAGAGACTTGTGTCATATCAAGTCAAATGATTCTCATAGACGGTACCCTATGAGATGGTACTCCTTAACTGGAGATGAACTTGTGTTGTATCAAGTCCGAAACTTATGTTGTATTAAGTCCAGGGTATTTTGTTGTATCAAGACTGCATGACTTATGTTGTTTTAAGTCTCGAGGATATACTATGTGATGTATGGCTAGTCATGGTCACCAGGTGCTACAAGTATCCTTTAGGGATTATCTACCCCTAGAGTGATTTACTTTAGCATACAACTATATGACCTGGGGTAATCCATATGATCATAGGTTCGGAACAATTCTTGTGAGTATGATACGCTATAGATGATTAATTAGTGAAACACATATGAACAATGAAAGATTAATTAATGATAAATTAGATGAGCACAGAGATAGAGAGAGAATTTGAATTGCCCATGTATGCCTCCAAGTGAACTCAAATTAATAAGGCATCAGTTGAGTCTTAGTTGTGATAAACAAGTTTCGGTTAATTAAGGAATCAAATCCTTAATTTATGCAAAGTGGTTATTGAAGATGTCATTGATGGAGAAGCACTTGTTACATTTAGTTCAGTTCTGTTTAGTTACATTCAGTTCAACTTAGTTACATTCAGTTATATGCAGTTCCATTCAGTATAGTTCAATTCAATCAGTTAACAACTCAGTTAGAGGAAGTTAACACCAGTGAATTAATGGAGGGCGCATATCTTCAGTGTGGGAGACAATTATGAGGTGACAACTTGGCACCAAGTCAAAGAAGGCACATCAGGTTATGTGTGATGTTTGCACACAATTGACAGTGCCCCCCTAGTTATGCAACCATTCGCTACATTCATTGTATGACTGATTTCTAGCTTATTATTAAAGTGTTATGCACTTGGCAAGACTAGTACAGTGTTCAGTATGACCTCTACTATGTTTTGCTCTTTTCTCAGGCAATTTTCTATCATTTTGTAATCATTCTCTATTGATTATCTATCATACTCAAAGCAACCCTGGAGGTATCTAGGTTACAATCCACCAAGCCTAAAATTGAAAATCAGTTGAGATGGGGGAAGGTGGAAAATAAACCACACATGCAGCAAATAAAAAATATCCAAGGAGATCTATTGATTGTTGAAAGTGAGACAAACAAAGGAGAAGCAACTCAAAAGTCGCTTAATGAAAAATAAAATACAATTCAATTATTGAAAATGAAGCTGAAAAATCTTGTCGCTCATCTTATACAAGCTTCATAATTGTCAGAATTAGACAAATAGAAAGAAATGCTTAATGATGAATTGAGCAATTGCAAAGCAAAGCTTTTGAAATTTACAGAGGAGAAGAAGGAACGGGAGAAAGAAAAATTGCTCTTGATTGAGAATGCGAAGGTCCTCAAGCAAAAACATGTTGTTTTGGAGAAGAAAATGGAAGAAAAAATAAAAGAACCTGAGGACATATCATTGCACCTCCTGCACAAACTAATGAGGAGTCCATTGTGCAATCTATGTCCCAGGTAAGTTTAAGATATCTAGAGATTGTTGGTTTGAAGAATCGGAATAAAAAATTGGAAAATGCATCTCTGAAGAAAGAGGAGGAGAGAAAGGCTATGGAAAATAAACGTAAAGACCTCCTAGACAAGAATGCTAAACCAATGAAGCAGTTGACTGGACAACTTCCTGTACAAGGAGCTAAGCATATAATTTGGGATATGATTATAGCAGAAGCAAGGAAACTTAGACCATATCTTAATTATATCTTGGACAAGGAAATTGTCATACAAGATGCCAGACAAAGTTGTATAGCAGTGAAAGAGGGTCTGAACAAGAAGCCTATAGACACAGAAAATAACACAATTAGTTTCCCAAATGGTCTGTCAGAGGATGACTTGAAGACAATGGGGATCAAGGATAGAATTTTAGTCATCATTTGGGAAAGAAAGGTTGTGGATAAGCATCAACATCTAGACATTGTACAAGCCAATATAGACATTATGCAACATCAAGTCAAGATGTTTATTGAATTATTTACACCGGTATTTAAAAAGTGTTTACCTTTCTTCTAGGAAGAAAGTGGTAAAATGTTTTCTCAGGTGGAGTATCATGCCCAATTAGTTAAATGCAGATTATATCATAAGAAGTTTGAAGACATGTAGCAATACCTGTCTGTGAAAACATTAGTAAATAAATTGTCTAAAGATTTTGAAATATTAAACACTTTCAGAGCTACATGTGCACAACTACAAAAAATCTCTTATGTGGATCATGTGGAATTAAGAGTGCTGGCAAAAGAAATGGACAACTTGGAGCTTCCAACTGTCGATCAATGGAAGACAGTTGAAAAGTTTGGGAAACCTAAGTACACACTGCATCAATGAAGAATTGTTGAAGACTTTTGAAGAATAGTTTAGTTGAATTTTGTAATTTAATTTTGAGCAATTAGTTAGTTAGAGAACAAAATGACAAATGTAATGAGGCATTTATTTGCCTATTTTTAGTATAGAGTTAGTTATCATCTCATGGAGCATGTTGTTGTATTTATGCAATATTTTTCAATGTAACAAGGGTTGGAACCCGAGAGAAAAATTGTTATTGTAACAGAGATCGACCAAAGATTAATAAAATTGCAAACCTGAGTAGGCCTTTTGACAGAGATTCTTGTGTTATTATCTTTTCAGTCTGTATTTGTCTTTCTTGTATGTGCATGTTTTTCTTGTTAAGCTTCCATTTTGTTAGCTTTTTCATGCTTAAATGAGTTTATAGTGGTTTTGAATTCATACTTGTATGTTATGTTCCATTGCTTTTAAGTATTCACAAGATTTTCCCTCTATATTTGATAGTGGATTCATCCTTGATAGATGCCCACATTAATGAACAATTCAAACTCTCTCTCTCTCTCTTATCACGTCTTGTCTTTATTCTCTTTCCGTATCTGCATGGTCCACTTGTGCCAACTTTAACTTATTATCATATCAAATATACCAAGGATATTTTTCTGATGATGTGATCATCTCGTTCTACTATCGTTCCAATTGGTCATATGCTAAAGTAATTCACTCTAGAGGTGTCTAGTCTCTAGAGGTGGATAGTCTCTATAGGAGACTTAATATCTTATCCATCTCTAAGACCATAGTTAGTAGTACATCACACACCATTCATGCTTCGACTTGCAAAGCATTACCTTCAACACATGAGGCACCACCTCAACACATGAGGATCTATCTTGACACACACAACCTTAGTCTTGACAAACAAGATTGTACAACACCATCACTTTGACATACAAAGCACTTTCTCAACACATGAGGCTTAAACTTTACACATAAGGTTTAGTCATTCTTGAGTCCAAATCAAGATTCTACTTTCGAGATTCCTGAGTCCAACTCAGGATCCCTAAGGCACTACCTCGACAAACGAGGTTCAATCCTCGCACACAAGATTGACTCGTAGAATGACTCATGATGTTGTAACTTTAAAATAAAATACAATACTTTCCAATAGTTATCTACTCTTGATGGGATATATATATATATATATATATATATATATATATATATATATATTGTCTGAAAGAAGCCAAATTTTTAGGTTTTATGCTACATATGATATAGTCTATTATTTGGTCGAGGGCTAAGGATTTTCATCTTGATGCAAAAGGTGGCATTGTTGTCTTGGTCTCTCCACACTTAGCTAGTGTCTTTATAGATTGGGGCACCAAACCATCATAACGACTTGTTAGGGTGATGTTAAATCTTAATAGATAGTTGTTGGGTTTGGCTAATATCTATGCTTCTAATGAATAAGGTGAGTGTGCAACTTTTTAGCACTAGTTAGTGAATGAGCTCCCAGACAACCCATGGCTTAGTTGTGGTTACACCATGGTTGAATGTCAAGAAGATAAAGAAGGGACATTGAATTTTCTCTTGTCGTTTGGGTAGAAAAAATATCAACTTGCACTGAAAGTCGCCATGGGTTCTATCATTCCAATCATAATCATTGATAGGACTTTATTGGTATACGATTTACTTGGACGATTTCAAAAAGGGCCCAAATCAAATTTACCAATGGGTCGAAAGGGTTCTATATCTAGAGAAAAACTCTTTGTATATTGATTTGGATGGTGACCAACCGATGATTTGATTCACTTTCTTAGTTTCAATAGAAACTTGTAAATTATAAAATATACTCAAATTATATTATACATAAAGATTTTTTTTTTTTAAATTTAATATAAACCTGATAACCTTGTTTGATACAATTACCTATGGCATTCTGCTTAATGAAACCACTTCCTTTGTAAATATCTTTACAATATTAATGATATCAAAATTGAACCAAAACCTTCATCAACTTATCTACCACGACCATGATAAAACTATGTCGAGCATGCCATCTTGGATAGTTTATAATTAATTTGATTTAAATTTTAAGTAGAAAAACCATTATTTTTTTAGCATAGAAAATATATAGGAGTTAAAATTCAAAAACATACTTTAAAAAATATGAGATAATAATTTTTAAAAGTATTTGAATAATGAATATATTAAAGACCGTCTTGGGATTCATTAAACATTAAGAGATAAAAAAGAAATGAGATGCACATTTCTAAATGTGAAAGATTCTTAATTAAAATTATCTAAGTTGGTGTGTTTATACATAAACAATGCCCACTATATTTTTTTTTAATAAAAAACAATTTAGATTCTTTTTTACAATAATTAATATGATTTATTTCACATTCTTAATTAATTAAAATGATCTAAGTTGGTGTGNTGCCCAGTATATATATATATATATATATATATACATATATATATATATATTTAGTAAAAATCAATTTAGATCCTTTTTACAATAATTAATATGATTTTATTATAGTCAATCATCGTAGGGTGGGATGGACATATATTTGTGTTTTTTGGGTAAAAATCAATTTATATCCTTTTTTCCCAATCATTAATATGATTTTATTATAGTCAACCATCATAGGGTAGGGTCGATGGCCAAATGGATTGAGCATCATAATCTGTTTTTAGTATTAAATTAAATTGCAAAATGCTTTTTTGAATTAATTATTATGTTAAATAAATGTATATATAAAATATTTCAGAAATTAATCATTTTTATAATTTATTGGAGAATAAATATATAAATTAAATAATAATAATGTGGAATACCATCTTAATTGTAAAATGCAATTTATTTTAATATTTTTATTTTCCTAAATATACTAATGAATTAAATATTATGTTTAATAAATTTATACATAAAATATTTTAGAAATTAATCATTTATATAATTCATTGGAGTATAAATATATAAATTAAATAATAATGTGGAACACAATCTCAAAGAATATATTATAAAATTATAAAAGCATCATTAAGACAAAGATGTTTCCAAAGTGAAGAAGGCAACTAAAACAAAGATGTTTCCAAATTAAGGAAAACGTCACTAAGACAAAGAGGTTTCCAAATTGACCAAGACATCACAAAGACAAAGATGTTTCCAAATGGACTAATAACAACTTTTGACTCTAATTTGGGTCTTTAGGCAAAGTCATTTGGAGTTGGAAAGTTGATTATTTTTGGATATTTAAAATCATTAGTTCTTTGAAAATTAATAATTTTTGGAGAGACAGAGCTAGTAATTACATTGTTGAATGATGATGCAAGTTGATGGTGTTTTTTATTTTAATCCGAGGAAAACTTCATAAAAAACCTCCCACTACTTTCCATGATCCCTGGATGGTAAATAGGGTAAATCATCGAACTCGATGACAAAGCCTAACCCCAAAGGGATCGAGAGAGTATAATTCAAGTCAAGAAAGGTTATCTATTTTTGGTAATATGTGTTTTAGCATAAATATCTGCATAAAAAATAGATCTTAATAAGCCATAGTGATTACATATCTCCGAGGTTGATTCCATGAGAACATAGAATTCATAAGTGACCAAGTAGTCATAGACAACAAAGAATCAAGTTGTGAAGCAAAGGTTTTTGGATACAAAGAAGACCATAGCCCCAAGTTGTAACATCCAATAGGGAAATAACCTCATTTTCCCATACATCTTGAATGGACAGATAAAGGGGAAGGAAGGAAAGAACTTGTTAACCTAACCAAGATAGTGTGACTGTTATGGCACTCTAGGAAATATAATTGTACAATTAAATAGTAAATCGGATTTGAATTGGGCCTACATGAGCAATGAGAAAGAATTAGTATATATAGGAGCTGGTATAGTCATTTACGCACACTTATGTATGATATTTTATGAGATCATTTAGGTTATTGGGAGCTATCCTCATAATATTTTAGTTGTTAATGTGTAATTGTAAGAGATGAATTGAAGTTATTAATTTCGATGATTTCTTTCGTCTTTTCTACCTCTTCTACATATAACATATTTTCATAACATGCAATGCATTAATCTTCTAGATTTAAATAGACATCCCTTTCTTTTACATCGTTTGTTTTCCAGTGATATTTTTCCTCTTATTTACTTCTCTGTTCTTTTAATGTATGATTCAACTCTAACTCCCATAAACTTCGGAATCATAATAAGGGTTTTATAGTAAAGTAATGGTAAAATTACATTTAGTGTGTATGCTCTTCTAATGTAAATCCAAAGATAAAACTTAGAATAAACTAAATCAGATTGCAAAAGATGGAACTTGATTTTTTATGGTGATTAAAATTAGTGTGGACCCTTTCCCTTGTTTTTGAAAATGCTTCAAGTATTACTATATAGAAAGAATAAGTACATTAAGAATCAAAATGGTTGCATCCTGCAAACAACAAGGGTTCTAGAAAAGTTCTGATCTACAAAAGATAAAAAAATTATGTACATCAGCCTAGGCCCTTACAGGTAAGCACACCATAATGCACATAGGTGAACTTGTAGTAGAGCCGACTCAATCTTAAAGCTCAATGAATCCCTCCCAATGCTTAATAGATCCTGGTTTAAGATGGATCTATGTTGGTTATGATTTTTTAGCTTTTCTTTGAAATTCAAAATCAGTCTACATATAATCTGACATAACTTTATGTTTTGTTGTTGTTGTCATGTACATTATGTACATGACAACTTATCCCCCATAATGGGTTGTAGAGCACCTCACTAATCTTGGTGCAATAGCCCAGATAAAAACAAAAACAATTTTACTTAGCTTAGAGTCCCAATGTTTGAAGTGCTACTAGATTCCCTCTTCTTCCCATGCCTTTGTTTTTTAACTCCCTTCTTATTTCTCTCTTTCTTTTTTTTCCAAAGGGTTCTACCCAAGTTTTCCCACTGGAATTCTTTCCTCTTTGGAACCTTAACCTTCTCCATGATTCTATCTAGTAGGCGCAAGGTGGACTCATGTTCCTTCTATTCTCTAGAGCTCTGCATCGTTTTCCTACTTCTCTTATTTTTCTTTTTCCAATCTCCCTCGCCTTCTTCTCTTTGTTTTCTCCACTCCCTATTCTTCTATTTTGTGAGCATTGTCGTGAAGGAGAGAGTGCCCCTCTTCGTTCTTCATCATTTTACCTTCACATGAAGGGATTTAATAAAGAGCATGTGCCCCATGAATTAAATTGCAAGTCAATTTATAATGTGAGTGCTTGTTTACATGCCCCCCAATACTTATAGAGGTAATCAATCAAAAAAATCGACTTAATCTCTATTTAAAAGCTAGTCAATGAAATTGACTTAATCACTTAATCTTTATCTAAATGATTAATTTCTATGATAGTCAATATATCAAGTTCTTTAATGTTTCTAACAAGCTATTGTTTTCAATAACAAATTTGGCATGACCAATTTCTCTACTCGTCATGCTAAATTATTTGTGATTTAAACTTTAATATTTGATAGCTCCTCATGAACAACTTCAATACAACTGGGTTTCCAAGTCTAGACTTACTATGCAGATCTATTCGGTGATGATTAACAGAACGTAATTCTTGATTAATGGTGATTCGGTGGGATTTTTGGGTTGACATCTTGATTAATGGAAATTAGGTGGGAATTTATTAACTGTACGTAATTCTTTAAGTGACAGATTGTACTTATTTATTTCGCCAAGTACCATCTGTGCGTTTTGAGGGCCACGTATAGCTAGGATTTCTGCTTTTCGACACGTAATATGTCGCTTCGATCCATGAAACGACTTGCTCGTACATCGCCAGGTGGAGTTCAGCTTCATAATGAATGCATTGGCGACATTCATAGGGTTTACGCGGTTTCCTATTGTCATTGTGTCGAGACTAGCGAGTTGGTTGACATGGGAGTTCATTTGCTGCGAGCGGATGAATGCAGTGAGGTTATACCTGTGAAATCTCGTTTGAAGGGTGTGTCGTCGGATCAAAGGAAGATTACTAGTTGTTATGGTGATGGTTTAAGGGTTTTAGATGCTCTGGACAGTTTTAATTGTCAGGTTGAGAGCTCGTTTGTGCCAGGAGGTTTGGGTGACTGAATGGGGTGCCCGGTGAATTATACGGAGGTTGGTTCTATGGATTACCCTCTTGGTAAGCTTTCTATAGCGTTGGGTGGAGAAAAGGCTCTTTATGGATGCCTTGGTGATGGCCATAGGGTATCTGATGTTTCGGGGTCACATTTTTGTCATTGTTCTAGTATGCCTAGAGCTTTGGGGGTTTGTAAGGAGTGTCTTGTGATGCGCATGGAGGATGGAAGTGTGGTAAATCCTGTGGGCTCTGTTAACAATTTGTTGTCGGGTGGTGATAATTTTTTTGTCGATTCTTCAGTTGTTGGAGTTAGGGTTTCTGCTGTCAACACTATTTGCCCTATTAATGCCGGTGCAGTTTGTGATGGGGGACTGGGGAATTATTTTCGGCGCACGAAGGATTTTAACGAGTCATCCGTGGTGGATGCAGGATTTATGTTGGGACCAGAGGATTCTGAAACTTTGAGATTATCTATTAGTAAGGCTTCTTGTGAGCTTCCTAGTTCTATTGGGAGGTTTCCTTGGTTTTTTGGTTCGGGAAATTCTGAAGGTCCTGTTGATAATGCGGAATTTTCTAAGACTATTGGCAAGATTCTGGTGCCTGTTCTGACGGAGGTAGGGGTAAAACAGAAGAGATCTCATAGGAATATCAAGAAAATTAATAAATTGGTCCTGATGACTGTGGGTGAGGATGTGGGGTTAAATGATATCATTCCGACTAATGCCTTGACCCTGGTTGGGCGTTTCGGAGGTCGCAAATTTAATTCTGATAGTTTAAATGGGTGGGCTGCAATGGCTTGGAAAGATGTTATTAGTTGTCTGCCTGCCTTCCAAGAGGATGGATTGCCTTTAAATTCTTCTCTGAGGAAGATGCGGCTTTGGTTCTGGCTGGTGTTTGGCGTTGGGATAAAGATGGACTTTTAATCAAAAGGTGGACGCCATTATTTGACCCCCGAATTTAAAGGTATGATCAAGTTCCTATATGGTTTAAACTCCCCAATCTTCCATTTGAATTCTGGTCAGTTGATTTTTTTAAACTGGTTGGTAATACATTGGGCACTCCCCTGCAAACTGATTTCTCTTATATAAAATCTGGGGTCTGTTGTATGGATCAGGTTTTGGTGTTGATTGATTTTTGGAATGGTTTGCCTGTTGATTTAGTTATTAAAAGAGGCAGCTCTGAATTCAGTCATCCCCTGGATTATCTGGGTGTCCCATTTAGGTGTTATAGATGCCATGTATTTGGTCATTTGATGAATGAATGTTCGTTACCATTTAACAAGAAAAAAATTTCTGGTTCTGCCCATAAGATTCGGCGTGTTAATAACCGTGGACAAAATTTGGGGGTTAAGGCGGGTTTGGATTTAGTTGATGATTTGGAGGAATTGAACCCCTCACCCAAGACATTAGTAGAGGAGGAGGTCTTAGGGTCTCAATCTTCATTATTGTCTCTTAAACCTTTGAGTATTGCCTCATTATCTAAGTTTGATGGCCCGGTGCAGAATATGATTTCTGAGGGATCTGTTGTGGGTTCTTTATATAATTCTGTCCAGTCTGAAGCATTAAGGGATCTTGGGGTTTGTATATCCTCCTTAGGTTTTTCCTATTGTGAGTAAGGGCTATTACCTTTGTTCTTGCTCGAAAAATAATAATGATGGAGGGTATGGATCAGATCGTGATCCTTTTGGGATACATCTTTCAGTTAAGGGTAGGGTTGAAGTTCTGGTGACTGCTAATCCTGATGTGAAGGTTGTTCCTAGGGCACTTAGAGTTTTGTATGCTCCCATAGAGTTTCCCTTATGATCATGATGACCCTAAACTGTAGGGGTTTGGCTAGTTTACCTAAAAAACTAGCTATGAGAAGATTGATTGATGAACAGTCTTTAGATGTTATTTTTTTGCAAGAAACTATGTGTGATGGATGCATTTTGGTGAGGGAGATGGAATTGTTGTTAAAATATTGGCAATTTGTTTCTGTGGATGCTAAGGGTAGATCTGGGGGTCTACTTTTGGGATGGAGGACTCGCAATTTTCATTTACTTAATGCCTGGGATATGACTTCTGGTCTTTGTGCTGTTTTGTATTCCATTGAGTTGCAGTTGGACTTATGTTTTATAGATATTGATGGGCCTTATATCGATAGGGAAGCTTTCTAGAATAACCTATTGATTATGGAATGTTTCAAAATCCCTAAATTGGTATTTGGAGGGGATCTGAATTTTTCCTTGGGTCATTCGGAAATTTGAAGTGTTAAAGCACATGTGGATGTTTTAATTGATTTCTTTATTAAACTTTTGGAAGGACTTGGACTTGTAGATATTGCTCCTATGGTTTCAATTCCAACTTGGTCTAATCGACCAATTGGGCCTGAGAGTATTTGCAAAATATTGGATCGATTACTCTTATCGGCCGATTTTTTGGATAGTGACTTCTTTTTAAAATAGTGGATTGGGTGTGGAGGAGATTCTGAGCATCAACCTGTTTATTTACAAATCTTGTCTAGTACTCCTAAGGCTCATTGTCCCTTTAAGTTTAATGCCTGCTGATTAGAAAACGAAGAGTTGGTTGCATTATTAAAAGCTTCCTATGTAGTTTATGATGCATCATCTGAGGTTTCCCCTACATTCCAGTTTGCTGTGAATCTTAAAAGAATAAAAGAGATATCCATAGCTTGGTCGGTGAAGAAAAAAGTTCAGGACATTAAGGATTTAGCTGATATTGAATATGCTATGAAGAGGTATTTTGATAGGATGGGTTATGGTTTTAATTTGGAAGAGGATAAATTGTCTTTGATTGAGCTTGAAACTCGTAAGAGAACTATTTTATGTGATCAAGAAAAGGAGGCACAACATAAAAGTAGGGATTTATGGTTGTTATCTGGAGATGACAATACTCCATTTTTCCATAAATTTGCTGCTCATAGGAAAAATCATAATTCAATTTGGAAAATTGAAGATGACTTTGGTAACCTTGTTAAAGGTTTTGAGTCTATTGTTGGGGCCAGGATTCATCATTTTGAGTCTCTGTTTCAGGAAGAAGCTAATCTTCATCTTCCTGACATTGTGCAGAGTGCAGGTTATTTTCCTACATCTGTTTCTATGGAAGATAACTGTGACCTTATGAAACCTGTTACTTTGCAAGATATTCAGCATATCCTATCCATTAGTAAAAATGATAAGAGTCTGGGACCATACAGGATTCCTGTTGAGGTTTATAGATGTCTTTTTGATGTTATGGGTGAGGATCTCCTGAGAGTTATTGAGCTTTCTCGGATAAGTGGTAAAATTCCTGCGGTATTCAATTCTACTTTTCTTGCTCTTATCCCTAAGATTGATCATCCTTCATCCTTTGAGGATTTCAGGCCTATTTCTTTGTGTAATTATGTTTACAAAATTATGGGTAAGATTATATCTATTCATATCAGAAAATTTCTGGATAGGTGTATATCTGGTGAACAGTTTGGTTTTTTGCCGGGTAGACAAATTCATGATGCAGTTGGGGTCATTCAGGAAGGTATGCATACTATGCATAGTAAATGCTTAAAGTATGTGATGATAAAAATTGATTTATCTAAAGCTTATGATCGAGTCAGTTGGACCTATCTTTGGGTCATTCTCTTGAAAATGGGATTTGCTGGGAATTTCATTTCTTGGGTCATGACTAGCCTTTCTTCTGTATCATTTTCCCTACTTATAAATGGAGTTGCAACTACTTTCTTTAAATATGGCAGGGGACTTAGACAAGGTTTCCCTTTAGCACCTTTACTGTTTCTTATTGTGGTTGAAGGTCTAAGTAGGGCTCTTCTTTTTGCCAAAGTCTGTGGGACCTATCATGGTTTATCTTTTGGTAATGATATTGTCTTAACACATGTTCTGTTTGTGGATGGCATTGTAGTGGTCAATGATGGGTCCGAACAATTTCTTTCTACTTTATATGAGATTTTAATGATCTTCTGTAAGGCATCAGGGATGAAGATCAATGATGATAAATCTTCTTTATATTCTTCTTGTTTGGAAGAATCTGAGGTTATTACTTTACATAATATATTTTCATTTTCAGTTGACAAAATTGAGAATGGTATGAAGTACCTTGGGTTTTATCTTAAACCATGCAAATATCTTTTAAAGGATTGGGATTGGCTAATCATTAAGGTGGAAAAAAGGATTAAAAACTAGATCTTTCGCTGGTTATCCAAGGGGGGTAAGTTGATACTGATCAAAGCTGTACTAGAGGCCATTCCGGTCTACTAGATGCATTTTTGGATACCGGTGGGGATTATTGAGAAAATCAGAAAGCTTTGTTTCAAATTTCTTTGGTCTGGAAATCATAATTCTTATGGATTACCTTGGACATCCTGGAATATTTTGGCAAGTCCAAAGTCTCTAGGTGGTTGGGGACTGAAAGTTCATGCTGTCTTTGACAAAACCCTTGCAGCTAAAAATGTATGGAATATTATTCATCGAACGGGTCTCTGGGTTAACATTGATGTTCAAAAATATTTGCATCCTTTGAATATATTGGAATGGATTAGATCTCCTGCTAAAAAGAAAAGGTGCATATCAATTTGTTGGAAAGCTGTTCTTTGGGCTTTTGATATTATTGGAAATTTTTTGGTATGGAAGATTGGGAATGGAGTTGTTGTTCGTATTCGAGTGGATCCTTGGATAGGATGTAAATGGAGACATTCTTTGCCTCCTTCTATGATTGAAAAATTACATTTGGTTGGGTTTTATTTTTTATCAGATATTGGAATTCATGGTTTGACAGCTTTGATGGCTCAACAATGGTTTAATGCGGATTTTATTGGTTTATCTGATCCTCGGGAGATAGCTATGTGGAATGGTTATTTAGCCATTCTTAAATCAAGCCACGTAAGGGTTTCAAATGATGATGATGCTCTGGTATGGAATTTATCTAAATATGGTCATTATTCACCTAAAGAGGGTTATGCACAGCTTATGAACAGGGAAATGGAGCATACCTGGTAGTGGAGAGTTTTATGGAAGTTGAATTGTCCACTCAAATCAAAAATATTTTGTTGGTTTATCTTTTCTGGTAAAGCTTTGACATGGGATGTTCTTATCAAGAAAGGTAGAGAAGGACCTGGTAGATGCTTTTTGTGCAAAATGGAATGTGAATCCAATTTTCATATTGGAGTGGACTTCCCTTTTACTCAGAATGTTTGGTTAATCATTGAGGGCAAATTGAAATTCAAGAACCTTTGGAGTGGAGAAATTGTGTCAGAATGTTTCAAAACTTGGTGTTTAAATTTGGAGGTTGCAAATATTAAACCTTTACCTGTTATTGTCTCATGGTTTATTTGGAAGGCCATAAACTTGTCTTGTTTTGCAGATCTTACTTTGACACCAGCATAGGTATCAAGCTTCGATTTGGATATGATGTTGGCTCTTCCACAGAAGAGTTATGTGGTTACTATAAGATCTATCTTTGTGGAAGTTATTGATAAAACCTTTGCATGTGGTTTTTTTATGGTTCTGCAGCTGGGGAACCAAAAATTTGTGGAGCTAGAGGTATGTTGTTTATTTCGGATGACCATTTTTCTCTTTTAAGGCTAGATTAGGTTTGGGTACTAATAATTATGCAGAATTATGTGCCTTAAAGCTACTTATCTATCTGGCTAGGAGGAACTCATTGGCTAAAATCCAGATTTTCGGTGATTCTCAATTAGTTATTAACTGGGCATCTGGTAAGTTTAGATTACTGAATTTAGATTTATCCACGATTCCTCAGGAAGTTAACAGGCTTACTGATTGTTTTGATTATGTTTTTCTCAAACATATCTATCGGGAAAGAAATTCTTTTGCAGATGCTTTGGCAAAAGCTGGAGGATTGATTTTGGAGGGTTATTGGACCATCAAGGAACATCGTGCATATGAAGCTGTGGAAACTTTTTATTTTTTTTAAATTTTATGAGTCGTATGAGGATATAGGAAGACTATGTTATTGTTTATTATGGGACATGAGTAATTTTTTAATGATCAGATCAGGACCTTCTGGTTTTGTTGTTTTTGTGACAGCTTGTTGATATATTTTTTGTTTGGAGCATCATGGTTGGATGATTGACTTTTGTGGATGCAAATATCAATTTTTTGAGACTGATGAGCAGTAATGGGACAACTTTATTTGGTGTGGTTTTTGAGACCATTATTTAATTTCCAGCTAACATAAACTTATGTTTTTTTTGTGCTTGATATGGAGCTATCTTTTTGAAAGTATCTACCAGCTTTATGGTTGGGTTTTTTGTGTAAATGGACTTTAAAGCCATCTGTTGAATGTGAATATAAGTATTTACGAATTTTTTCCATGGAAAAAACTTCAATACAACTGAGTATTCTATTTCTTTAGAATAAAATAAAATATATTCAAATTTTATTTTTATTTTTTAAATATCTTTCCCATTTTTAGATGTCCACTGCATTTGTACAAGAACGTAAGTTAGATACTATTTATCTTATTTAAATAAATATACAAATTTTATTTTTATTTCTTAAATATCTTTCCCATTTTTACATATATTTTTTTTCAGGAAGAAAAAAGCCTGTCCTTGTTATTCTTATTAAGAATCAAAGGGCATCAATCCTGCCATCCCAGAAGTGGGTTACATTTCAGAAGTATACAGCTCATAAGACAATACATCTCCTCAAGACTCTGCCAGGGGGAAAGACAATACTGAAGTGTAAAGGATCCCATCAGAAGTACTGTCTCATCATGTAGGGAGTCAGTCTCATCAGCCCCATCTACCGAGAACCAAAGGGATCATATCAACAATCTAAAAGAGGTCGCTTAATGAGCAGCAAGTCAATAAATCAATAAGAGGTGAAAGGAATCATGTGAGACCAATTGGTCCTCCATAAATTCAGAGAAACAACCATTACTCGGAGAAAATGTGAGAGTAGTTTTAGAGAGGCAGTCAGCAATTCGATTGTGTTCTCGATAGATGTGGATGAACGACAGATCCGAAAAGCTAGAAATAAGCTTTTTTGTTTCCCTACACCAGTGAAGGAGTTCTGGAGGGGAGAGAGCAATTGATCCCTTTGCCCAGTTAATGATGCCTTGTGAGTCACCAAATATGTGGGATAAGGGGATCCCCATCATTTGGGAAGATAGCAAAAGAGCCCAAAGGCTAAGTAATTTTGCTTTAGTATTGGAGCCATATCCTACCCCCAGCGCGAACTCAAAATGATGAGATTCATTCAAATAAAAGTTGTATCCAACACAAGCTACCTTGTTGGTAGAGGCACCATCGAAAAATCACAAGGGAAGTACAAACAGGGAGGATTCCCTATCTTCCTGAACTTTTTAACTTTGACAGGCTGAGAAGAATAGGTCTGTACATAATGTGTAATTTGCTGGACAATGTTGAGAACATTCCTCTTCTTTCCTTTGAAAATGGCTAGATTCTGAGCTTTCCATCTGTTCCACATCAAATGGAATGGGATAGAACAAAGAGACGGATTCCTTGGATAATAGCTGGCCCAAATCCTTATAAATGAGGAGGGAGAATCCACGAGAGGAGGACAAGTAAGCTGGAATTGATCGCAGATGTGTCCAAGTACTATTTTCCAGATTAAGCAGTTAGAGAAAATATGTGTAACGGTCTCCTCATCGGAATAACACAGTGCACAAATACGTGGACCAGACCAGCCCCTTTTCTGGAGGTTATCCCAAGTGAGGATTTTGTTCCTGAAAACCAACCATATAAAGCAACTGATTTTACGTGGGAGAGCATCATTCCATAATAAAGAGTCAGTGCGAAAGCCAACTGGAGGAGAGAATGAATTAACAATACATTCATATGCATGTTTTGTAGTAATAGAGCCATCTTTTTTGTTAAAGTCCCATACAAGGGAGTCGGCTTGTGAAGAGAGATGAATTCCACCGTGAACCAGACCCTCTGTATAAGCATTCCAGGCTTCTTTCCAAGCCCCTTCTAATCCCAACTCTTCGGCCATATACCAGTAGTGCTGTGAGTCAGGTAATATATTGCGAGCCTGTGAGAGAGTACTGATATCCAGGTCAACCAGGAACGACCTCAGCTCCTCTGGAAGGATGAAAGAGGAAGGAGCACCGATAATCGGGTCAACCCTAATCAAAATGTCTTTACCATTACCCACCTACCAAGCCAGGTGATGGCCCAGCCAAGGAAGAGTCTGTAAAAAACCCCTCCAGATAATGGATACCCTCCGAGTGCAGAACCTCTTGTCTCTAAGCCAAGCGACCATCGAGAGGTTTTTCAAGTATTTTGTGATAAGTACATGATTCCATAAACCATCCTTCAACAGAGCCATCCAGATATTTTTAAGGTGCAGAGATATGCTAAACCAATGAAGATTTTTAATCCCCCATCCTTCATATTCCTTTGGCCATGAGAGACTCTGCCAGCTGACCAGATGATATCTTCGATGATTTTCAGAGGATCTCCATATGAAGGAAAACATAATACTCCTAAGCTTGTGCAGGATGGAGACTAGGATAGGTGCTAATCCCATCCAGTACACCGGTATGTTGGAAAGCACAGATTGTACAAGAATCAACCTGCCACCAAGGGATAGAAGCTTGTGGGTCCAGTTACAGATTCTCTTTTCAAATTTCTGAACCAACCAAATCCAATCTCAGACCCTGTAACCGAGTGGCTTAAGGAAGAATCCAAGGTACTTAAACCCAGTGAGAATCGGCTCCATCTAATAAGGTAGAACCCTGGCTATATCCAAGAGATTGACATCATCGATATTATTATAAAGGAAGCAAGATTTTTCAAGAGTGATACTCATTCTGGAAGCCTTACAGAAGGTCTCCAAGATAACATCAAATGCAACCCATTCCTGAAGTGTGGCAGTACCCATAAGGATCACATCGTCCACAAAAAGGAGGTGGTTAAGGGCAAGGGAGGATGAGATCTGGATGCCACGAATAAGTCCATTGTTTTGGGCATCCAAAATAAGGAGACTGAGGCCTTCAATGACAAGGATGAAGAGTAGAGGAGACAGAGGGAAGCCTTGTCGAATGCCACGAGAAGTTGAGAAAAACTTCGAGGGGGTCCCATTAATCAGGACAGCAAAATTTGCAGAGGTGAGACAGCCCATTATCCAATTGACAGTAAAAAGTGGAACCCCAATTTGGATTAAGATGAGATGAATAAAGGTCCAATTCACATGATCAAATTCCTTGATAAGGTCCAATTTGAGAATGAAGGCACATATATTTTTAGTTTTAACAGAGTGGAGAATCTCTTGAACAATTCCTATAGGCTTAGTGATCTGTCAATTTTTAAGGAAACCAAATTGTTCTTGTGAGATACCAAAGTCCAAAAAGGGCTTGATCCTGACTGTAATGACCTTTGCTATCAGCTTGTACAGTAGATTACATAATGAGATGGGCCTGTAATATGCAAAGGTCCGAGGCTTATCCAATTTGGGAATGAGAGCAAGGAAGGTTGAGTTCAGGGATGGTGGGATAAATCCAGAAACCCTAGTCAAGTCCACAGCTGACAGTAACTCATGGCCCAAGAGTTCAAAAAAGTGCAGATAGAACTCCACATGCCAACCATCAGGGCCAGGGCTCTGATCTTTTTTAAATGATTTCAGGGCAAATTCAATCTCCCCAAGAGTTACAGGACAGGTAAGGTTCGATGCGAGCTCGATAGGAATCATCCTAGGATAAATCATGACAACCTTGAGTTGTTGTACCAAACATGTTCCACCATCATCCTTATAAATACTTGCAAAATGAGACTTACCCAGATCTTTAAGAGTTGCCTCATCTTCATAACAATTTCCATCTACATCAGCCACTGACCAGATCGTATTTTGATTCCGCCTGCCGGATGCCAGCGAATGAAAATATTTGCTATTTGAGTCGCCCTGAAGGGCCCATTTCGACTTGCTTTTTAATTGCCAAGTAAGAAGATAATGGTCCAAGATCTTCTGCTTATCAGATCTAAGCTGGGTCAGAAGTGCCATTTCATCCATGGATAGGATTCCATTTGACGGGCCCGAGAGGAGTGAACCAAAAGCATGGTCAATAGAATTAGAAACAGTATCCATACAAGCCAGCTTGTCCTTTATCCATACCTTGGCTTCATCTTTAAGAATACGCAGCTTATGGATGATAGAATCAATGCCAAGGGTGCTGTCACTATAGGCATATAGTGACCACCGCTTCAAAAACCAATCGGTGAAAGTTGGATCGTTAAGCCATGAACGATTAAATTTGAATGGATAGTTACAAGAGCCCCACTGTTTGTCCCATTCAAAGCAGATAGGAAAGTGGTCTGAAATGTCTGCACACTGATTCCACACCCTATGAACCCCCAAAGAAGGATTCAAGGATGTTGATATTAAAAATCGATCAAGTTTCTTACTAATACCGTCTTCACCCACACGGCCATTTCGCCAAGTTGGCCCAGCATACTGAGGTGCCAAGTCCACAAGACCCACCGAGTCGAAAAGGGATAAGAAGTGGAGTGAGATGGGATCAGGGGAAGCCTTATTTCCCCATATCTTAGAGGAGTACAGAGTAAGGTTGAGGTCCCCACCTAAGACAAGATTCAGAATGCTAAGTAAGCCACCTCAAAGTTCCTTTTCCCAAAAAAGTTCGCGGTCCCTATAAGGACCATAAACATTGAGGATGGAGATAGGTATGGGCATCCCATGAACAGAATCCTATACCAAAACGCCTGCACAGGTCTGATAGGCCCTACACTTTACCTTGTGTGGATTCCAGGCAGTGAGGAGGCCTCCTGAAAGTCCCGACGCATTGATCACACAGAACTCCCAAGAAGGAAGGATCTTAAAGAAGGCTAGTAAAGCAGGAGAGGAACTACACATAGTTTCCTGAAGGAGGATCATATCCGAACCGAGAGACTTAAAGAGAGAACGGAGGTTATGGTTTTTGGTCTTACCTCCATGACCCCGAATATTGAAGGATAAGAGCTTCATCATGGAGCATCCTGGTGGGGAGACGATGCTCTAAGTCCCCAGTTTGGGATGCCACGGGCCGCATCTTTAATGCGTACAGATAGTGGGATATAGGGAGGAGAAGCATATACATGCATATATGCATTTGTATATGGATTGAATATGGATATGGACTG
Source organism: Pseudotsuga menziesii (assembly GCA_001517045.1). Lineage (NCBI taxonomy): Eukaryota > Viridiplantae > Streptophyta > Pinopsida > Pinales > Pinaceae > Pseudotsuga > Pseudotsuga menziesii. The sequence goes on along the minus strand of LPNX010078537.1, from coordinate 456,685 downwards.
AATATATATGGATATGGATATGGGAGCTCAATGGATATGGACTGAATATATATGGATATGGATATGGGAACTCAATGGATATGGACTGAATATATATGGATATGGATATGGACTGAATATATGCATATATATACCATTTTAAGATATTTTAATCCTCCATTCCATTTTGAATGTATAGTATAAAAATCATGAGAATTTCTAATTTGTTTAATAATACCAATTTTCTTCTCTAATTTTATTTTAAGAATACCAATTTTCTTTTATATTAGTAGGAGAAATGTTGAAGTGACTTTCCCAAAAGAACAAAAACTATTTTATTCAACCATTTGATCTATAACTATTTGTTCAAGAACCTTTTCTAATTACCTTCTTACAACTATATAGTCAAACCACAAGTTTATCTTACCTTTTCTATATATACATATAAGAAGCTTTCGTTTTGCTTCTACCTCTCTCTTGTTTCACTGCGCTTTATACAACCTTATACCCTCTTACTTACTAACAAATGCCACACCTGTCCTTCCATAGGCACAAGGAAAGATCAAGGGCTACTTTGAGGGTACCAAATATCCTGATCCACAAGGCTAACTTGCTAGGTTTGGGGAAAAAATTAGAAATATCTAGTCAAAATCATAGCTTCGTCGACAAGGTAAGTTATTGATTCTCCCTAAGTGGGGCATATGTTTGTTACAACTCTGTAGCCAAAACCAACTTAAATAGTTATTGACTATAAGCCCCTAGTGAGACCCTAGTCTCATCGCTATAATGAAGCGATAGAGAGAAATGAGCAATTATCTATTAAAAGCTTGATCCTATCATAAGGCCTTTGATAATCCAAAAACTGGATGATATCCCATAAACTCCAAAACCCTCCCAATTACTGAAAACTTTACCTAATTAATAATTAGGATTGATTTCACCCTTGGACACATGACCAATAAACAAACTCCAATGGCTTGTCAATCATAATGTGTATTGAAAGTTCTTTCCAGACGAGTAAATGTTGAATGTATTCAGAATTTCGCACTTTGCTTCTTAAACACATAAGTGAACATTAACCTGCATAAAGTGAAATTAAAGATTGGACAATAGTCATATTCATCCAACAATGAAGAAAATAATGAATTGCCCTTCACAATACTTATAAGGTAAGCCTCCTAACATACATTATCCATTAACCATTAAAGATCAAGCCGTTTAAATAAGATTTAGCTATAGGATCAATAGATATATTGCACAAGTAAAATAGAGGATCGCCCATTTCACATCTGATATTTGGTATTTCGTAAGGTTTGCATAATGAAGGAATAGGAATGCTCCATGCCTTGCATATTTTCTAATGACATGCTTCTGTAATATTGGCTAATGATATATTATTACTAAACTTCCTCTCATTCCAAAAACCATTACCATGCATTTATACAACCAAACTCATATTTGGTTGCGGTTGCTTTCTTACAGTCTACATCGTCCTCACTCCCTTTGCTCAATTCGCTAGTTACTATGCTTAGTTGTTGTAGTTATACATTTATCACTCGAATTTATTGCTTCAAGCTTCTTATATGAAATCAATTATGCGGCTTAGATTACCAATAATAGCCGTTACAAAAGAAAACATCTGAACCTCAGCACCTCAGCGTCCCTATTGGCAGAGGTCCCAACACAGTAATATCCGCTTAAAAGTCCATGGACAAACCTAAAAGTATGCCAGCCTAGAACATGATACTTGGACCTAATATGTTAAAAAAAAATCAGACATGAATAGGGTATCCTGGACAGCGAAAGAAATAAGAAATGAACATTATTGAAAATTCATTAAACAATGGGAAAACAACAACCGTAAAAGCACTTTATCCATTTGAGGACTAAGCCAAGGGAAAAAACCCAAACCTGCATATTGCAAATTGAAAATAAACAATAAGGTTAAGTTGCAAACTGAAAATAAACATCATAATCTATGTGCCAGATTCATGCAAATTAATGCACTATCCTGCAAAGGCTACTTTGACATATTTCAATTACCAACTACTATATATAAGGCCAGGTTCTTGAATGTCAATTTACCAGAGGTAAGGCCAGGTTCTTGAATGTCAATTTACCAGAGGTAAGGCCAGTTTCTTGATTGAGAATTCACCAGTCGTTTTCCAGGTGAATGCACAATAAATTACCAAGTACAATGCGTCATTCTGAAAGTCTAATTCACCAGTTTCTTAGTACCAGTATAAGGCCACCTTACTTCAGGATAAAGAACCATACCATTGTCGGGCTCCTGCAGTAGGATTGACAAATAGAATGCCTGGTTCATTATGTAAAAATGACCAATTTCATTGTTAATGCTAGATTCATAAATATAGATTGCCTAGTCTAATGCCAGGATTATAACTCAACTTCGCTAGGTAAATATTCCAAATTAAATGTCAAGTTCTTTTTTGTAGAATTTGCCAAACCTAATACAGTTTATTGCATAGATATTTACCAAAATAAGGTATAAGTGCCAATTTTCTCTCCACCAGGGATTGAGTGAAAAAATAAGAGTAAAAAATTGTTGTGATCATAGATTGATTCTGCTTAGATTTGTGACCTTTAGATATTTATATCCAGATCTATTATTTTTACGGGTAATATTATACTTGGGTGTGTCTGATTTGTAGGCTATCTAATATACTTATCCTAAACATAAATAGTAATCGATATAATGGGGTCTTGCATGTTAGGACTCGACCCTAATCACTAGTCTATTTCTTTATTCATCTCTTTTTCTGGTAGATAATTAATTATTGAGCTTGCTAGTATATACTATTTGGCCTAACTATGCTAGGCAACACAGAGATCTCTGGACACTGAGGGGTGTCATGACTGCTGGCATGACTGAGGATATCACATATACCGCATGGATAAGTAGAAAAAACATTCCATGACGCTGAGAAAACAAGTGATTATTTGGATTTACAACGCCGAGGAAACTAATTCGCTGACTCAAACTGCATAAAAAAAAGCCTCTTTTAATTTTGTTTTCAGTTTTTCGTTGATTGGGAAGATATGTAAACAAGAGTAACTTCCCAAAATGGCCATCTTACATGCGTTGAATATTTAACTTTCAAGAGTATGATGAATAAAATATTACTCACTTGAATTGTACTACATACATTCTAGAACAATTGATCCAATATCAACCAAATATCTCAAACTTGAAAACCTAACAATTAAAACATGAACATGTTGTAAATAGCACTCTGCCACAAGAATCAATACATAGGAAATAACCTTCAAAACTTATTTTTAATGTTTCAACAAACTAAATGCTAATAATGATGAACACTTTATTCCCTCTAAATCTCGAGTTGAAAGACCTCACGAGTCACGGAATCATTACGGAATCATTGAACTTCAATATCTTCACAAAGCACTCATTTTAGAATGAAAATCCTGGAGATAACATACTTATTAAGTTCTTAGTTGCTTTATAGCTATTAGTATACTGAGAAAAAAAAAGTTGCTTTTAAACAGCTCTATAGCAATGCATTTAATCAAGGGTAAATTATGCAGATAAATATTGTAATTCCGCAGATAAAACGATCAGAGTTGTTGAGTTTGACCCAACTATTCCAATTTACGACACATTTTTTAATTATTGATATGCTTTACATCTCATAATTTCCCAATTTTAGATTCCAGGTAATGCAATATTTTTCTTTATTAGAAAACTAAAATATTTTGCTCAGACACTGATGAAATTAATATGAATAATCGATTCATATATACCACCTGCGGTAGCAGTGACATAATAAGTAAATGACTATTGATTGATTTATTTATTAATAAAACAATTTAAGATTGATTTATATTTTGATGGAGAACTTTTACATGTGAACATGGTATCGAGTTAACCGAATATCCAAGAAAAGAAAACCACATAAGCCATGCGCTCTCGGGAATTTTGCGTAAGATGAACGACCACGTCATCTTCAGCTCGTAAAACCCAGTGATTGTCCAGCCTGGTCGCTTGCTGCGTCGAGACCTAGGCACTTAAATAATTAAATAATAAATGTATGCGGGGATTTTTTTTAGGTTGCTTGAAATGAATAAAAAGGCATGAAAAGCAAAACAGAAGACATGGGATAGGTGCATATAGATGACAAGTTTCGAGCCCAGATACTCTACTGAGCCCAGGTACGTGGCACTCCACAAATTTGACTTGCTGTTGCACAGGTGGTAGGCAACGTGTCAATCCATTTCATTCCTTTTATTTACATGCCTTTAGACACCTCTAATACATTCGTCGGTTTGCTTTGAATTCAACTATGAATTTTGTTGAGAGGAAAGCAAGACTCGGAAGAAAGATTTAGGAGTATTCTACTTCAATGGGGCATTCAACAGATCCCCTGGTAGTAGGAAGATTGATAGGGGATGTTATTGATATGCTCATGCCTTCTATGGACATGGTGGTTTACTATGGATCCAAGCAGGCCATTAATGGCTGCGAAATCAAGCCCTCTACAACTGTGGACTGCCCAAATGTGCAAATAGCAGGCCGACACTTTGACAACAGTCTCTATACTCTGGTACTAATTCCAACATCCCTCAGCTTTTCTTTCACAGATTGAGTAGATAGTTTTGTTATCTTTATCAACTTTCAAACATGGGTTTTCTTCTCTGAATGCATGCATTTACATTGATCAGGTAATGGCAGACCTAGATGCTCCTAGCCCTAGCGAACAAAACATGTGGGAATGGGTTCACTAGTGTAATTCATTCGCTCCCTTCTCCTCTCTTCAATTTATACATACAGTACACAAAAAGGATCCTGTAATGAGAAAGATTATAAGGTAGAGAATCAAGATCCTGTAATGAGAAAGATTGTAAGGTAGAGATCCTAGGTTCATATATATCTCCAGTTTAAGTTTTCTTGAATTTGATATATCAGCCATTTGTTTTCAGTTTTCTTGAATTTGATATATCATCCATTTGCTATATCGACCATTTGCGTTAAGCCAGATATGCATGCTCAAGCTTCACAACCTCTGAAAATTCTTTAAATTCTCAACTGCAACCTTTGAAAGTTCTTTAAATTCTCAAAAGAACTATTAGACTAGATGTACACGTTTTTTACCTAGGTATTTATTCAAAAACAGACATCCCTTTAAAAAAACGAAAAACCCAAGATCAAAATGAGTTTTAATTGAGTTAAAATAGATTATTTACTTCAGAATTGATGTAAACAAGGAACGTTCGCATATTCGGGGGAGGCGCTACAAGGAAGGCTTGGCAGGTCCGATGTTGTATGTTTCCACAATTAAGTATGATTCGCTTGAGATTACACAATGTTGGTTCCTTGAACTTTCAAAAGAACTATTAGACTAGATGCACACAAGTTTTTTACCCACTAGCAGTTATTTGAGATTAATGCTTATGCAACGGAACAGATGCATATCTATGGGAGAGCTCTTTGCTTGAGTAGCTACCTTAAATAGACCCAGTTGTTCCTCTTTAAAAGGTTTTACCCTAATACCTTGAGGAAGGGGCTCACTAGGTTCGTGTGAATAAAATGAGTGAACTAGTCGCCTTAAATTTTGAGTAGCTCAAAAATGAATAAATGGTCCTTTGACCGCTTACCTTTCCACCTGCCTTAGTGAGTGAGTTTACCATGGGTGGATGCACATATAGTATTTATCTGGCTTACCTACAGCATTGTGTCGGCTGGTTAACATGCATGTAGTCAATCGAGGATGCAAATCTAGTTGTGGAGTCGCCCTTTAGGATCCTGTCGTATCCTTTAGTGCTAGGAGAAAGCAAGATGATTCACAGAGAAGATGGATAATATGATTTAGTTAGTACCGGTGGTTCACAACATAGAAGGTGGACAACATGCATTCTGTTAGTAGATGTAGGTGGATCATTTACAGAGGATATGTGGGTGGTGCACAAGCGAGTTCCTGTTCCCTGATTATTCAAGTGTAAGTGCCATGTTCCCTTTGCTACATGGATGCTAAAAAAAAATGAAAAACCCAAAGATCAAAATGAGTTTTAACTGAGTTTAAATAGATTATTTTCCTCAAAATTGCTGTAAACAAGGACATGATTGCCTTACATTATTCTTCTCTATTTCGTGTGTCCAGTTACAATTACAATTTCTCTAGACGATGATGCAAGGCCAAACTGGACGCTTGTCAAATTCGCCTGCGGGAACCACGCAGCTTCTTCCATCGTGCCAGTAAACGAAGTGACTGACTGCTTCACTCACTGGCCTTCCTTCCCTCTTCTTAGTTTGCAGGTAAAGAGCAAGCAAGCAACTGGTCTTCCTCGTCCTTGTAAGTCTGTGCTTGAAAAGCAAGCAACCAAACAACGAAGCCAGGGAACAGAAGAAGAAAATGAAAAAACAAGATAGCTAGTATTAGGTAATAATAAGTACTTCATCGTCGTGCCACTCCCAATGGTCGTCATTGCTTTTCACTGGCTGCGTGGCAGTTGACATGTGGGTGACTTGAAGTGTGTCCTAGGGGGACATTACTCTCCCCCATTACGTTCACATTTATGGACCATGCATTACAGTGCCGGTAATGAATACTAATCCGTGCATCCAGTGGATCGGTGCAAACAATCGACACATCTACTATTTTTTTATTCATGTTTTCGTCACCTCCGCCATGCAATTGACACGTCTACTATTTTTTTAATTCTTGCTTCCGTCACCTCTACTGCCAATGCCTGAGCCTTGGCTTCCAAACATGATGTCATCTACCCAACCACCAATCAAAAATTTAAAAATTAACAAATTTAGTTTATTTTTTAACTCCTGCAAAGTTAAACATTAGTTTTTTCAAAAAAATTGAAGCTTGTACCACCCAAACTAATGGGGTTGAGGTATATATAAATGTCCCCCGTCAAGGATATAAAAAGCATATTAGTCTATATATATTGCATCAAATAAGAAGGATAATTTTTTTATTGTAAGTTTATTCAATATTTAAAATCTTCAATAATCTAAATGAAAGATTATAAATTATTAGTATACGTCTCAAAATATCTACTTAAATTTATTGGATAATTTTTTTTATAAATTTATTTAACATTGAAAATTTTCCAAATAACTTAAATGAAATATTATAATGTATTGATGTAAGCTTTCAAATATCTAACTAAACATATTGATCTACACATTTCCTTAAATCATTAAATAAATAAAAGTAGTTGGGATTGGTTCCAATAATAAAAACGTGTATTTAATAGCAAATCCATAATAATTTAAAGCTTTCTTCATTATTATACCACATTATCATTCCATTCAAATTCTTAGAATGTAATAAATGGCTTTTTTTATATTTATATTTATATTAATAATAAAACTAATTGTTGCAATGATAGGCCTAGTAACACCTAATATCCATATCCATTTTAAATAAAGTGACTTAATACCATTTGTGCACCTTTATTAAATTAAAAATTTGGTTAGTGTGTCGAGAATTAAAGATAACATATGGGAAGCTAACATTTTGATATATGTTGGAACTCACATCAAATTTTAATTAGTGTGGAGGAGCAAGGTGGACAATGACACATACGATAGGTATGATAGGTGGATTGGGTCGATCATTGTGACATAATCTTTAGGAATGATTAATAGAATAAAATTGGGAAAATAAGAAAAAAATAACAAAGTAGAATAAGATCTTGCTTACATTGACATCCAACGATACGTTCCAATTTCTAAAGTCATGCACTTAGTTTCCATTTCAATTCTAGCAACCCAAAATCTATAATCATGATAGAGTTGTTTGCAGCTCCCGCTTCAAGCTCTCCCATATCAAACTTTGCTCCGGCGCATCCAAAGACAGGATTTACTCTCAGGCACTCTCCCTTTTTTGTGATGTCTCTGATTCTATGCTTGATGCATTGAATGTTTTTGATGCGGGTCTTGTCCATGACTGTTCCCCTAGCTGTGATACGCCCTCTGTCCCCGCCTTGTTCACCCCCTCCGAGTCCCCTCCCCCTTCACCTCCTTGTACTTTGGTTACCCCTCCCCTTGATCCTTTACCCCAGGACTCTGTCCCTTCCACTTTCTCGGTGGTTCCCTCTTTATTATCACATGAGCATTTTCCTCCCCTTCTGAGGCTTGTATCTCCAGCTTCACATGCACCACTCAGTCCCTGTACATCCCCCTCTTTCTCAGATCCCTCTCTCCAGAAATCTCTGTCGATTTTCTCTGCAAAAACCCCACTTCTCCCTCTACCCTTCCTCTGAACTCCATACATTTTGAAAACGTCACGGTCCGGAAAAAGAAAAAGGAAAAGTCAAGCTCTCTAGGGTTAGAGTCCTCTGACATTCCTCCTTATACCCCCCTCTTTATGCATATTAGAAATGTTGCGAGGGGCATCACTGGAAACCTTCCTCAGGGACTTAGAGCATCGCCTCCCCTCCCAGATGTTCCTTTATGAAGATCTTATCACTCAATGTACATGGTCTGGGAGGCAAGACCAAACAATGTAGCATTCGTACACTTCTTCAGTCGATCTCTCCTGATTTGATTATGTTCCAAGAAACGATGTGCAATGCCTACCCTACCCTCCTTGCTTTTTCTAAACTTATGCCTAATTGGGAATTTTGTGCTACAAGTGCCTCGAGCCTCTCGGGAGGCTTATTCACTGCCTGGAACCCTCTTTCTGTTAGATGCCTTGCATTTGAAATGGTTGTTGGGATCCTTGTCAAGGCAAGGATTCGTGGTCTGTCAACCCCTTTGGCTATCCTAAACTATTATGGCCCTTACAGAAACTGCGAACACTTTTGGGAAAATGCTCTTTCTGGGGGCCTTCTTAATACACCGAATTTGATTTTAGTAGGGGACTTAAACCTGACTCTGAATGCCTCTGAGATCTGGGGTAAAAAAGTTGTTATTGACCCACTTGGCCCTCATTTCAAACATCTTTTTGCCTCGGTCGACCTAGTGGATATTGCCCCACTATCCACTGGACCCACTTGGAGAAATGGGAGGGCTGGGGAAGATGGGATTAGTAAAAGGGTTGATCGTTTTTTGCTATCCTCATCTTTGATCCCTAAAATTCATAGACACTGTGTATGGGCTCACCCTTCGGACATCTCTGACCATTTTTCGATCTGCATTCAATGGAAAACTGGGGAGGGATCCCATAACTACCCCTTCAAGTTCAATAGGTCTTGGCTTTTGGACCCGGATTTCACTCAAATGGTCAAAAGGGTATCACCTGATCTGATGCCCTCTGTTGTGGATGATGATATGGGTTTACTTTCACAGAAGCTCAGGATGCTCAAAGGTGAGGTCAAGTCTTGGATCAAACAAAAAGTTACTGATATGGAGAAGGAATCTCACAGCCTGGATGATGAAAAAAGATATATTGGAGCACCATTTGCTTACCTGGCAGCTCAAGAGTAGAACTAAATGGGCAATGCAAGGTGACTCTAATACAAAATACTTCCATGCCTTAGCATTTGAGCGTAGGAACCAGAATGCCATTTGGGCCTTAAAGGATGAGGAGGGGTTATGTGTGGAGGATGAGGCGGGATTAAAGGAAATGGGACTAAGACATTTCTCTCACATCTTCAAAGATAACAAGCGATCTTGTATCTTGGCCCAACTCAAAGTTGTCATGCTTTACCCTTCTATGCTTTCCTCTGAGGAAGCTAGATGCTTCATTGAGAATGTTTCTCTGTCAGAGATTGAGGGTGCTTTGAAATCCTTTAAAAAGGATAAGAGCCCCGGTCCAGATGGCTGGCCAGATGAATTCTTTCTACACTTTTTTTATCTGGTAGGCAGGGAGTTACTAAATGCTGTGGACTGTTCTAAGATATCTAGAAGGATCACTCCCTCTTTAAATTCCACTTTCCTTGCCATGATTCCTAAGAAGGACAAGCCGATTAAGTTTTACATACTTCAGACCCATTTCTCTGTGTAACTTGGTTTATAAGATCATTTCAAAAATTATTGCTGTTAGATTAAAACCTCATTTGGACTCTCATATCTCCCAGAAGCGGTTTGGTTTTCTCAAAAATCGTCAAATTGTCGAGCCCATTGGTATTACACAAGAGATTCTTCATTCTGTCAGAACAAAAAACACTTGTGCCCTCATCCTTAAGCTGGACTTAGTTAAAGCTTTGACAGAGTTAATTGGTCGTATATCAAACTCATTTTGATCCAGATAGGGGTTCCTCTTATGGGAGTCAATTGGATAATGGGATGCTTAACATCAGCAAACTTTGTTGTGCTAGTTAATGGAACTCCTTCAAATTTTTTTGGTGCATCCAGAGGCATTAGACAAGGTTGTCCCTTGTCTCCCCTGCTGTTCATACTCGTCATTGAAGGCCTCAATCTCTTGATTAAAAGATGCCAAAGCAAATGGTCTTATCAGAGGTATTAAAATCTCCTTGTCCCTTTCACTTACTCACCTCTTTTCGTGGATGATGTAATACTCTTGGGAACTGGAACCCTTATTGAATGCATGGCTTTTGAGGTCATTTTAAGCACCTTTTGCAAGGCTTCTGGGATGAGCATTAGTGTGGAAAAATTGGGTTTTCTCTTCAATAACATTGATGAAGGAACACTTATTAGTATTGCCAGGGTTCTACCTTATAAAATGGAAATTATCACTATCGGCTTCAAGTATCTTGGCTACTTCTTAAAACCACTGCGGTATAAGGTAAATGACTGGCTATGGATGATACAAAAATATGAAAGAAGGATTAACCATTGGTCACATAAATGTCTCTCCCTAGGTGGAAGACCGATACTTGTTCAAGCAATTTTATCCAGTTTACCTATCTACTGGCTGGCACTAGCTCCGATTCCAGCCTCTGTTCTGGACAGACTCAGGAGGTTAACCTTTGCTTTTCTTTGGGGCTCTTCGGGGGTCAATAACAAGTATCATTTGGCAAATTGGAAGCACCTTTCTTGGCCAAAATAGGTAGGTGGCTGGGGTATAAAAAACCTTTCATGGTTTAGCACTGCCTTGCGCTTAAAAAACTTCTGGAGGGTTCTTCATGGCAACAGTCTTTGGCACCAGGTTATGACCAGCAAGTACATTAAGAATAAATCTGTAGTGTCTTGGCTCAGAGACAAAAATTTCACGGTTAGTGGTGCCTCCATGATCTGGAATGGTTTCTTGAACACCCTCTCGTGGCTAGGAAAATGCCTGGCGTGGCACGTTGGAAATGGTCAAAATATATTAGTGGGTGTCGATCTAATTATTGGAACCCATTCTCTCTGAGATCTCCCTCTGGGTCTCAGAGATTATCTCGAGGATTTTGCAATCGTATCACTCAACCATGCACATAATTCCCTCCCAGGTTTGCATAATTATTGGTACTCGGTGGAGGACTTGGATATAGAAGGGGACTAGAAAATAGCTTGGGACAACTACACTAAGTGCTTGGAACAGGGTAGAATTCATCTCAATTCATTTGTTGATTCCTTAGTATGGACTCATAATAAACAAAATGGAAATGTCACAGCAGAGTTGGTATACGATCTGATTGTCCTTTTATCTTCTCCCCCGACTTGCTGTAAATTTCATGCTTTTCTATGGTATTGCAATATACCCTTAAAAATACGTTGCTTCATTTGGTTGGCATTGGCAAACAAAATACTCATCTGGGAGAATCTTTAGAAAAAAGGCTGGATCGGGCCTAGCATTTGTACTCTTTGTAAATTGGGTGAGGACTCAGTTTAGCATCTGTTTACTTCTTGTTCCATCATTAAAATGGTTTATGATTGTCTCAACGATCGGTTTCACTTATAGCCTCTCACTAAGATTGGCTCTCTCAGCTCATTCTTGGAAAATTTGATGTCTGTGTATTCCAGACACTCAGAGTGTAGTTACCTTCCTTTCTTCATCATATGGTGCATTTTAAAAGGACGTAACCATTGCCTCTTTGAAGGAAAAAAACCATCAATCTTGGGCATGCTTCATCAAATTGAATATTACACTCAGTTGTATCCAGTTTCAAGTGTAAAACTAAAAAAACCCAGGATTTGTGGACCTGGCCCATGTTTGGTCTTTCCCTATGGCTTCTTTGATGGGGTAGCTGTTGATTATAAGGGAGGAGTGGGTTTTAGCTTGGCTCTGAATGAGTCTCACTCTTTTGAGTTTGCAATGGGGCCGGGCTTTTGTACAAACACAAAAGCTGAACTAATGGCACTTTGGGCTCTACTATCTGTGGAAAATATGATGGAAATTCCATGTTTGAATATCTTTGGAGACTCAGCAGTTATCATTAACTGGACAAACTTTCATGCCTCACTGGATCCTCCTGATTTAAGTCATTGGTGTAATGATACAAGAAGACTGATCTCTTGCTTTCCTCACCTGTCTTTCAGTCATACTCATCGAGAACACAATCAGCTTGCAGACAGATTATCAAAATTTTCCCAATCTTTGGCTCCTGGAAATGGTACTTTCACTGAGTTTCTTGAGGGCCATTTGGTCTTGATTGATACTTTTCAGCTCTTTTGAGCTTTGTGCAGGAGCTTTGCTCTTTCTTTGCTGCACCTTTCTTTGGTTTTTTGTTTATGGAGCGGGCTCTTTCGATTGCATTTCTACATTACTTGTGTCCTCGTTATGTATGACTGGTGGAGGCAGGTATCGATTTGGTGTCTTCATGTTTCTAAGGCTTTCTTTAGTCTTTTTTGATGAGTGGTATTGCCACCCTCCCCATTGCTTACTCAAGAGTGCTTAAGATTGTTCTAGGCTACTGGCTATTAACAGACTTCTTCACTTGGTATTGAATGATTGTAGCCCTAATGATAAGGGATGCATTTCAGATGCCCTTTGATTCATATATTGAATAACAAGGTCAGGATTTTTTCCTTCTGAAAAAAAGAGTTGTTTGCAAGTATGAGCATATTATCTCACTTCAGATTTCTATGAATAAACCTAAGACTTTGTAGATACTTTATGTTCCTTACCACATTCAATGCTTGCAACATGTTATACAACTTGGCGAAAACTTTATACTCAAAATTAGAACTCTAGCCATAAAAACTCCTATTTTTGTAAAAAAAAAGGTCTCCAAATCAAAAAGTGGTGCACAAGTGGTAGCACCACTTTTTTTGGGGGCTAAAAATGTGGACATGGACAAAAACAATCCTTATTGTTATTTACAATAACCTTAAAATCAAGTCCCCAATTGAAAAATGATGCTACATGTAACACACTATTTCAAAAAAAGACATAATTATATCATTTTATCATAATTTAAAATTATATTTATTAAACTTCTTAGTAACACTATATTAAAATTGCACTATATTAAACAAAAATTATTCAAGAAATGATTAGACCACTCCTTTTATAAAATAAAGGAA
>LPNX010078537.1:432556-443342 GCA_001517045.1 Pseudotsuga menziesii | reverse complement strand
ATATATATATATATAAACTTCAAAATACAACTAAATTGAAAAAAAAAATTCTTAAAAAAAATTTAGAAAATTTATACTCACTTTAAAATTATAACAAAATAGTTAAAAAATAATAACTAAAAAAAAACACAACAAACACAAAACAATATTAAAAATAACAATTGATGAAAAATAACAAATATTTAAAAAAAAATTGTAAAACAATATAAATGATAAAATATGAAACAATATTAAAAAAACCAAATAATATGTTAGTATGACAAAATATCTTTTTTTTTGTAAGTATGTCCTTCTATTACTAACGATAGTAAAAAACAGACATTTACATCAAAATCGAAGCCCTCCCATTTCTGGGAAAACAGGCTTGGAGATCATTCTGGAATCTCCCTCGAAAGGAAACAAGATGGAACCAGAATGATTAAGAATTCTTAATAAGTCTCAAAGAAGTATCATTCATAAAAACATAAGAATGAACCTTTACGAGTAGCAGTTTTTGTAAAACATAGAAAGACTTAAAATAGGAATGAAAAAAGAAACCTGATCATTCAAACAAATGTTCATGGGGCTCAAGCTTCAAACCCAATTTCTTGGCAAGCTCAACCTAGTTATCCATAATCTTGTGCAGTATCAGCATGATTTGGTCCTGCTGCAGCAAAATTTGCCCATCTTGCTCGTCTTTTTCAACCAGAGTTTTTCCTAGGATGAACTTCTGAGACCACAGAAGCTCCAACGATTTTTTATACAAGGTGATCCTGCCCCTAAAGGTGCCAAGGTCAGGGATTAAGTCTTTGAATTCATTCTTAATCTCCTCCAGTCCCAAGCAACTGCATTCTAACTCAGCTTCTCTCTCGACCTCCTGGATTCTTGCTTGGACAGATTCATGAATTTCCTGTTTATGTCTCTTGTTCTTCTCCACCATCGTTTTCTGGAAACAGAGGGGGGAAGTCATCGGCTTGGGCCTGTCAATCCCCATAGAGGACGAAGGAAAGCATGAGCGTTTATGTGGGGGCATGGTGACGGGCGAAAAGGCAACCAACAAGAGCATATAATAATGAAAGTGGTGGTTCAGGAGGATGTTGACAGAGGCAGGAGCATCCATAGAAATATCAGCAAGGGAATGGGGAAGAGCTTCCGAAAGCTTAAATGCAAAAGGATTATCAGCATGGATAGGGGTATCTCTAATCCATACAGCAGGATGAAAAGAAGGTGACCGAGCATACCCGGGCTGAAGACAAAAACATAACTCAAGAAAAGAAATTAGCATACCCAGGTTGTCTGAAGCCTATGAGCACCTAAGAATGCAACCCACAACTTGCAGCTAGCACCACCCTTCAGCATAGTCCCTCCACAATTCAAACTGTAGCTGCTGAAGAGCAATCTCGACGGGCCCGAGAAAGCAACAATGGATGGCATTTCGATGGAGAGAGTTGAAGTCCATATAACCCAAAGTAATGTCATCATTATCCTGCATGTCAGAGAGGTGCTCGTCCTTCCACCAGATCTTCCCAATCCAAACCATAATGCTCCTGTGTCTTGAAATAATTGCAATGATCTGCAAGTTTGTACCATCCTCCCTCCAACTCAGAGGCCGCAGTCGTTGCATGATGGAAGTGCGGGGAAACGAGCATGAATGATGCCTTCTGCGCATGAGCGAGACTTGGTTATCTTAGGTTCGTTGAGGGTGGTGAGGTGTTAGCATTGGGGGCTGAAATCCCTGCCACGTGCCTCTCGACCTCCCTCATAACCAATCCATTATTCACCTGCGGTGGGGGTAGTATAACAAAATATTTTAAAACCAAAGAAAAAAATTAAAAAAACAACAAAAACAAAATTTTAAAAGGTTTTGTGGCTTTTGTATCAACAATATATAAAGGGTGAGGAAGTTCTTAAGGAGGGACATAGCGCCAACCCTTTATATTATTTTAACTTTCTTTATTATTTTGTTAATATGTATGTATTTAAAACTTATATATATTTTTCACATTGTTTTGTTTAGAAGTTATATATGTTTTCATATGTTTTTATTATTATTATATATTCGTTTTAGTCTTTTTATGATGTTTAAATATTTTCACAAGGTTTTTTCAACTTATTGTAAATTAAAAAACAAAATGTAAGTATATGGATTGTTAAAAGTGAGTTTTTGATATTCTTGATTAGATTTATGTTGTTGAGGAAAATATTTTATTTTGAGATTAAATATTATTTTTAATATGTTAATTACAAATGTATGGTATACTTTTTGTTAAGTTTATGAAAATCATCACTTTATGGAAAATAATGTTAAATAATATCATTTTTATACAAAAAATAACCCAAAATACAAAATAGGTAAAAATACCTTAAAATGGTTTGAATTGTATTTATTTTCTCATCCTTTTTACAAATTAGCTTAAAAAAATGATTTATTTAAAAGAAAAATTTAAGGAAAAAATTTCAAAATCTATATATTTTTTTGTCCTATCTAGCTTCTAAATGTTAAAAAAAAAAATGGATATATTTTTCATTACAACTAGTTACTAAATGTATTTTTTTTTGTAAAATTTCAAAAAACACATTTGTAAATAAAAATTATTCTTTTTTTATGACCAAGAATTTTCAAAATCGCAAAACAATGGCTCAAAAATGAAAAATGGTGTTACCAGTATACATACTTTTCGAAACAGAGGTAAAAATAGCTATTACAATTGACCCTCCAAAAACAAGAACAATGTCGGGATCTTGTCAAGTTGTATAACTTGTTTTGCTTCACTATTAATTTTAAAGGCACTGGCTAATTTTATCTCCTTGCTAGAAAATGCCTCCCAAAATCCTCTAGGGCATACTCTAAATAATACACCAAAGTATAGATTTCTTACCATCCCATTGTTAGGATTATTATTAATCCCCCCTTCTTCTTGTCCATTTATAGACTATTAGATCATTTGCCTAACTTAGGAGTCATTAGCTAGAGTTTGGTGCCACCAGTGTGCCCCATTGGTGCCATCAGTGTGCCATTTGATGCCACCAGTGCCAATCCATACACTTTAGGAGCCACTCTGAGTGCCACCTCCAACCTCCTTCAGTTGGTTGTAGTTGGTAGGTAGTTATGCTAAGTCAATCTCCAGTTACATTCAGTTAGATGTCTTTCAATTCAGTTAGCGTCAGTTTTGCATGGCTGCATGAGGGTAGGTGCCTTTTCTCACCTACCTCATCGGTTTAATTGGTTTAACTAGTTTTAAATGATTATTAACTGAATTAGACATGTGGAGTTAGACTAGTGAGCTCCGATATTGATTTAAGACACTTCTAGTTAGGCAGTCAGTCATGTTTAGTTGGTATATTTGAATCCTATCCACATCGTTGTATTACTGAATATAGAAAACGGAAGGCTTCTAATATTATTCTCCTCTATATTTTCTTGTGCAATTTATATGAAGACTGTTTTGGCCCCAAGATCTTCCTGCCATAATCTAATATGGTATCAGAGCCTGGTCAGGCTAAACAAAAATTGTCTTTCTAGTTTTGTGCAGGTATCCAGTTCTCTCACCATCAGTAGAGCATGGATCTATCTAAGATAGTAACATTGACTTCATTCAATTATTATGAATGAAAAGCCAAGATTGGGATGCTATTGCGCAACAAAGGTCTCTACATAGTTACTATGGCCTTAGAAAACGAGCCTAATGTAGTTGTTGAGAAAGCAAGGTGGCATAATAGGAAGGATGAAGCTTATGGCTTGCTCTCTCTCTCTCTCTCTCTCTCTCTCTCTCTCTCCTGGACTTCTTTTTCATATTGATGGCTTGACATGCTCTAATGAAGTGTGAATCAAACTTGAATCACTCTTTGAAAAGGAAGATGATCTTAGAGGACATCAATCGGAGAATGAGTTAATCTCGTTGAGACCAAGTGAATTCAAAACCATTAAGAATTCCATCACCAAGTTTAAGTCACTATTAATTTTTCTCAATCATTGTGGGATTACGAAGGAAGAATATCAGTTAATCCTCTCCATTCTATCAAAGTTGGGTCTGCAATACTCAGTTTTTGTGTCACCATTCTATGCTACTAAGCTTGCAGTTCAAAATTGGAGGATTCCATCCTTGGATGCATTCATAGATTCTCTCACATAAGAGAAAGTCAAGTTGATTCAAATGGAGACTCTCAAAACCTCAAAACCTCAAAGTATCATGCGCTTGCTGCTCTGGGAAGTAAGAATCTCAAGTCCAAAGGAAAGCTAAAAGTGAAGGAGAAAAAGACAAAGTCAAACTCTGAAGATGAAGGTTTTAACTCTATTGAAGAAGGCTCGAATTTCAAGAAGAAGGGAAACAAGAAAGGAAGATCGCAGTGTACCTATTGCAACAAATCTTTTCACAATGGAAATTCTTGATTTAAATGGAAAATGGAAATCATGAATGAGTTGCTCGAAAGAAACAACATTGATGTGCCAGATTTTGCAATAAGGGAAAATCTGTTGATCCCTAGAACACTGTGCAATTCAAAGGTAACGATGCTCATGCATTGGTTGCTAGAATAAAGTATGTTTCTAATGTATCTAATTTTGATACTCATTCTGATATATCAGAATCATAAATCTTGTTTCCTCCCATTGATAAAATACCTATGCTTCTCCCAAAACCATCTCCTCTCAATACTAGTTTTTTACCACTAGTTTCTTACTTGTATTCATCTGAATCCTTCAAACTCCTTTTAGATTCTTCTTTCTCCAATTTAGAATATGATTTGCAGGTTGATATGCAGGTTATGACACCTCTGTCCCATCCATTTAATACTCAGAAGACCCTACAACTCCCAAACTCCTCAATTGGTAAACTAGACAATTTCATGGTTTCCTATACTGTGTCACTGGTGAAAGTTGTTATCATGTATTTGCTTTGTATAATTAGTCGGTTTTCCTTATCATTGGCTATAAGTGGGCTGTTGTTAAAAACATTTGGATCTGATATAACTTTTATTAGTTCAAATTTTAGATCCTTGTGCTCACCAGATTTGCTCAATTGTCAATATAGACTAGTTGAACGTAGTTTTCCTATTGTAACTCAACCGGTTTTTGGAGCCACTATACCTTGGTTGCTTGTTGCTCCATATGACTTAATTTATGATATATCATAGCATAATAAGCTCTATTATAGAATTAGAAAGGTTTCACTCCATTTTGGGAAAAATGTTCATGATCAGGCTCACCATTATGCAACTACACTAGAAATTGTGCCTGTCGGTTTCATTGATGTTCTTTGGTTAGGAGATGATTGTACAAATCTCTTTTCCATATCTAATTTTATGTTCAGATATAATATTTTATGTTGTCACATCAAAGATAACTCACATGATGCTCTTTCATTACCAGAAGATGAGCTACAAGGGGCTTCTCCTCATGCTTTTTGTCTACACATCATTGAAAATCTGATACATGATCAAAGCATCTACAACAACTCTACAAAGTTTTTCACCAAGAAGCAGTACATCCAATTTATGCAAGTGAAGAACAAAGGCAGAGTGAAGATATTCATTAAAATTATGTTCCATGTCCAGTTTTTAGGAAGGATTGTCCCCATGTGGTTTTTCCTTTTCCCTCAATTTTTCATGGACAAATAAAATTTTGCATTTTAGATTGTAATGGGTGACCTTTGGTCTTAGTTACCAGGCCCCATGTTATACAAAGTTAGGATTAAAGGGGGATGTTAGGATTATTATTAATCATCCCTTTGTCTCCTTGTCCATTTATATTCTATTAGATCATTTGCCTAACTTAGAATTCATTTGCTAGAGTTTGGTGCCATTGGTGCCATCAGTGTGCCATTTTCTGCCACCGGTGCCAATCCCTACACTTTAGGAGCCACTCTGACTGCCACCACCAACCTCTATCAGTTGGTTGTAGTTGGTAGGTAGTTATGCTAAGTCAATATCTAGTTACATTCAATTAGATGTATTTCAGTTCAGTTAGCACCAGTTTTGCGTGGCTGCATAAGGGTAGGTGCCTTTTCTCACCTACCTCATCAGTTTAACTAGTTTTAACTGATTATTAATTGAATTAGACATGTGGAGTTAGACTAGTGAGCTTCGATAGTGATTTAAGCCACTTCTAGTTAGCCATTCAGTCATGTTTAGTTGGTAGATTTAAATCCTATCCACATGATTGGAATTATATTTATTGTAACACCATTATATTACTGAATATAGAAAATGGAAGGTTTCTAATATTATTCTCCTCTATATTTCATTGTGGAATTTATGTGAAGACTATTTTTGGCCCAAGATGTAATACCGCCGGTTTTGACCCTGGATGCATTAAAAGGTACATGATGTATATATTGTAATAAATCGTGGTGTGGAGCTAAAGGCAAAAGCCCCACCATCGATTCGGCTGTGTTATGTTTCGGCAATAAGGATTGTTGCCGATGGTACATCGTGCTATCCGACACATAATGGTTTTGGCATCATGTAAACATGCACATTAATTAAAATAAACCTACATCCAGCTACGACGGTGCAACGTTGAATGAAAAGGGCATGATTCCTAAGGTTAAGGGGGGGTTGTCTAACCCGTGGGGGGCATTGGGAGTTTGCCATGTGTCGGCCACCCATTTGAACCTCTACTATTTGTTTAGTTGAGAGCAGTTATGGTTGGGGAGTGGTGAGTGGCAGGACTGCCAGTCTTTGCCCCACATACACTCCACCAACTAGCTCGCTCTTCCTCACGTGGGGACAGGGGAATGGTCACCACTCTCCCACTCTACCACCCACATTTTTGGGGGTTTTGCTCAGTCTCACGCAGGGAGATCAGTTACTCTCCTCCCACCGTGAGTCATTCTGGTTATCCTCACGCAGAGGGAGATTTATGTTTGCTCTCGCGCCGTTGAGTTCTCCATCGTGGTTTTCTTTTGTCTTGGCCATCTCACGAGGGGAGGAGTCTCCTCTCTTCGCCTTCTCATGCACAGGAAATTAGCATTGTTCTAGCTCACGCAGGGAGATGGGGAAAGGGGGTTTTGGTCTCATGAATTTCCTGTGCATAAGCCATTCAAGTTCAGGGGTTGAGTGTATGTGTGTTACCCTCACGGCTTGTGGTTGGCATATCTGTTCTCCCTTGTCTAGGATTGAGAATCAGACTTCTCTTCCGTTTAGGACTGTCTAATGTTGTCGCCACTTCATTGTTGAGTCGGGGATGTGGTTTTTCCCCTCATTTGGCTGTTGTTGCGGTTTCCCTCCATTGTTCGTGGCTTGTTGTAGTTTTTCCCCACGTTGTTTGTTGCTGTGAAATTCATCATCTTTTGGTTGTCACTGAGTTGTTTTGGCCACGCTAGGGCCAAGAACAACTCTGAAACATCTTGTTTGACCTGAGTTGTCTTCACCTTTTCGTTTGGGTTGTTACCCTGTCGTCTTTGTTTCCCTCACAGAGCTGTGAACTGTTGTTTTACTGCGGTATGTAGTGGTTGGTCTTCGGACCATTGAGAATAGGATTAGAGGCTGGGTATGCTTGAGAAACTGGTGTTTGGAGCCACTCAGACAGAGTGAGACTGTTGGCTTTCTTCTCCACAACCCTTGAAGAATATTGGAAAAGGAATTCAGGGCCTGAGGGACTGTGAAACAGAGAAAGGACTAATTCCTGGTATTGGGTGTATGGATGTCTTAGAAGTCAGGATTATCTCTGGGGTAAGCGTCTTTAGCTCTCTATTGAGACCACCAGCTTAGCATTTAGCCTTTCCTAGCTCCTTGACAGCCTGATAAACCCTACTGTGTGGGCTTGGCATGCCCTAATTTTGCAAAAACAATGTTATATTATTTGTTATTATTTGAGGACAATATGTTCAATTTTATGCTAAGTTGTAATTGATGACTCAGCAGAGTCAAGGATATTTAATGTAATTCTAAATATTTTAATTATAAATAAATAAAGGAGGAGACAACAGCTTAGGAGAGCTGTTAAAAGAGTGTTTACTGGTCAAATTAGTGGAGGAGACTGGGTGGAGAGCAAACTGACTTGTGGCAGCATCCTCAAACCACTTCCAACTGTTGCAGGTGGCAACCTCCATACATTTAGGGTCATGATTCCCCAAGAAAGTGGAATCAGAGCAGGTGGCTCAATTAATGACAATTGACCCAAAAGACCTAGGCAATCTTTATAAAAATTCCCCGTTGAAGAGAGCTTGGGCTGCTCATTCTAGAGAAGTGATCATTCAGGTGAATGTACTTCAGAGAAATTTAATGGAAGGGAATTGTGGAAAGAGTTTGAGGGGATAACTACTGAGTGATCTAGTGCAGCTTTTAAGTTGAAAGATCTTACTACTGAGTGCAGGGTGTTTTACTGAGTTATTGGACCAGTCTACTGTTTGCATGCTCCACCAGTTCTCAGCCAAGAATACCAGGAACAGGATTGGGGGTCCTGAGGAAACGTTGTTTGAGCGCTCTCCAGGAGATTGGTAGGGATGAATGTCCTCCTAAAAATGTTGACGTCTATACTAATCAGGTTCTACATTATTTTGTTTTAATGTGTTAGAATGGAAAATAATTTCTAGTCTGTGTTTTTCCACACCTGGAAGGACCAGGCCGTACTCCAGCACAGATAGAATATTTACAGTAGATGAAAGAAAATGTTAAGAGATTGAATATAATAGTTATGGTTCTGCATTTGGTAGTTAACAGAGTAATTTATTTTTAGTGTGTAGGTTATTATTAAAAAGAACAGTGATCTGGTTATTTATGTCCATTATTTTAACAAGTTTATTTATGTAAAGCTATTGGAAAAGAAATAGCAGTATTTTAGCACAAGTAGAACGTTTAAGAGGATAAGAGAATATCTTAGTAGATAAGATTGTGTATTTACAGACAATAGAGTAATTTTATTCATGTTAAATATCAAGAAGGTTAAACAATGTTATGATATGTTTATTTTTTTCTCTGTTTTCACTTAGTAACTAAATGAAATGCAGCAGAAAAATCACACCAGAGTCACAATGTTTACATACAGTTAAGTAAAGAAATAAGCTACTAATCATATAGTTTATTTTATAACAATATCAACGAAATCTAGGACTAATATTTATTATAAACTAAATAAGATTAAATTTAAAACTACTTAGATTAAAAAGAGTAAACTGAGTGACAGAATTTATGCTATATCATTTCAAAAACTCTAAGTAAAGTCCACTAGACAGTTTACTAAATAAAAACAATGAACATATAATTAATAACTAGTATAAAACTAAATAATATCTATGTAAAAACTATATATAAATATTAGACAAGCTTATACCTGTAAATATAAACTTCAGGGTAGAAACCCTAACCAAGTGATTAATCTATTATAAATAAAACTTCTAAGTTGCAAACCATTTACTTGGATAATAATATATATATATAAGCATTGAGTCTACTGTAAACTGTCACAATCCTTTCTGGAACAAAGGTACTTTTACACAACACACCTATAATATTAATTTAACCAAAATAACAAGTAATAGAACCTAATCATTAATTAACTGAATAACTTAACAAGGGTTTCACTTCAGGAAAAACCCTAGCATGTATTTTCCAAACAAGTAGGATTAATATTATAAATTACACACTACGAATAAGTTACAGTCCTTATAATAATAGTGTATACTAACAAAGGATATTTAGACAGAATGTTCTTCATTAACAGTCAGATAGGACAAACCCTAATATACACAGAGTTACAATATACAAGTTTACTGTAAAAAAACGAGACAGAGCTCGAAGTAAAACCTTTTTTTTTACAACCCAATGTATTACATTGACAGGCCGTAAGGCTACAAACTTAACCAGATTACAATACCCAGCTTAGGGCTTGTGTACCCAGCATCGTGGCACAAAACTAACATTCAATTATATCAAAACCTACATTACTGTATAATCTTTATAAGTCAAGAAATAAGCATATACAAATCACGGCATTGAAGCCGGAGTCACCCTGCTATATGCAAGGGTTTAATAATGAAAAACAAATCTTAAAAACTAAAGACCAAACATCCCAAGACTAGGGAAACCGAGGTCGTAACTTCTTCCAACTGAAATCATTTTCCCCTAAGTCTGTACAAGCAGGGAGTGCCACTTTGTAACCGGGGCTTACCCGTAGACTAGATGCCAATCCAAACGTGAAGAGGATTCTTCCAAACAAAAAGGCAAACCATCACCTGCAAGTGAAAACCAAAATCTTGATTTAAAAACTGAATTTATAACTATAACTGTAATTTTAAAGCTTACAAACAATTTAAAACAAATTATTACCTAGAAGTGTTGAAAACCGAGGCCACGAAGAAGGTAGACCAACACAACGAACAGTACAACCCTCGTGTTCACCTGAGAAAGGAGCGACTGGGTTCAAAATACTAACTACATCGACGACTGGAGCAAGAGCAAGCATTGATAGTGGCCACACAACGATTTGAAACTAAAAACTACTGACTGCGTAACACTACCCTCACGCACAACAAAGTTTTGTTTGCAGGAATTAAATCAAATGTGAGCTATGAACTTCGCAACTCTTACACTGGGTGACAACACTTCGGAATGCACGGACAATGGAGCTGAAGGCAAGCACAAGCAAGCCCTCATGTCCCCAGGAAACCAGACAAAGCACAGACGAAAAACCCTCGACAAAGAATGAGAAGTAGGGTTGCATGGTGAGATTATAAGCTATGCAATGCACGGTGGTGGATGTTCCACGTGCCCACAAATTTATCCATTCCACAGTGGGTCGAGTTGTATAGTCTCCACTGCAATATCGGGATCAAATTATTGTTAATAATTTGTATAATGATCACAATCA
>LPNX010078537.1:369919-432282 GCA_001517045.1 Pseudotsuga menziesii | reverse complement strand
ATAGTAAGAATATAGTTGTAAATCAATATTGTGGATATAAAAAGTATTTACACTCTAGAATAAATTCTTATTGTTGTATGAAGTCTATAGTACTAAGAGTACGGTAAACTTCATGGAAGTTGTAATCATTTGGTCTCCAAATGTATACAATGCCCCAAATGAATTCAAACCAAGGTTAGTTTAGACTTGGTAGTAAAGGATAGTACAACTATCCAAGAAAAAGCATAGTATCATTTGTTATTACAAATAACTAATAGGGTGATGTAATTTCGTCACATTACTTATATCATGAAGAAGTTTGGAGATAGAAATCACAACTTGTCGATATTTACGCAATTTATCATTTATAAAAACAATGCATTAATAAGCTGATAAACTTCCTCTACTGGAGCTTAATAAAAGGTAAAGCTAAGAGTTCTGTATAAGCTTGTTTCTTGAAAGGCCTTAGGTCTGTTTCCGTACTTATAAGCAGTATTGTACATTTTATAAATAGCAACATCAATAAACTTTTATTTCAATAAGAGTATTGACATACTAAATCTTGAGCTCTAATAAGAACTGGAAATAGGTTAGAGTAAAGATAGAAAGAAGTTTTATCTAACATAGCAGTCATTCTGATAAAATACAAACAGTAGGGAAAAGTTATTGACCTTTACGACATGAAGTTTAAGTACTATCACATTTGTAAAACAAGTAAAAGAAACGTTACTTTACCTTGTATTACCTTGAATTCTTCTAAGCAAACTTTTACTCTAGCAGTATATTTATGCTAAAAGAAGTATATCTAGTTTAATACCTTAATAAACTCTTACTAGTTCAAAATTTACCTGTCAAGCCTGTAAGATCCAGAAATCCAAGTACGTTAACAATCGCTAAGTAAGCCCAGTTAGAAAGTAACTTCTCACCTGCTTGACAAATCAAACCATTAGTACAACTAGAAATAACTGGATGCAGATTATTTACAGCACATATCGAAATTAAAATAGTATTAATCTATATGTGTTTAAGTTATGGTTACTTTTGTTAACTGTTCCATTCTTTCCGTTAGCTGCTAGCAGTTATCCAACTGCGACTATAAACAGTTTATGTTACATCAAAAAAAAAAATGTGAAAATTTGGGGTTTTGACATGTGGTATCAGAGCACAAGGTTCAAACACTAGGCCTTGATGAAGCCCAACTAGCTTTTATGAAACAATGATTTTGAATTATTTTGTTGACGTATTTTCTTTTAAATGTTATTCAACAGAGAAATTGTTTCTGAAGTTTAACAACAGGTATGGAAAGGCTGGAGGAATATGCGGAAGAGGAATCTCCATTTACTGAACCAGAAAACTTACCAAGAGACCCTATACAAGAAGATCTAACCACTAACTCCTCAGAACTTTTACAAACAATAAAAGACTTAAAATCTGAAATGGAATCTGTTAAACGAGAGAATGAAAGGATTCTGAGGGCTCAGGAGGAGCTAAATCAGATCCTAACAGAAAGATTTCAAACTGAGGGTAGGGGAAAAAGAGTTGATTCAGAAGATACAAGTCATCAACATAAATATAAAAAGATTAAACAGACTAAAAATGAAAGCAGCTCATCTTCAGAGGTGTTTGGTGATCAACGTAAAATTCACTCCACTAGTGACAATAGTGATGACAACCATTATACTAAAAAGAGAAAATATAAACCCTATGAGGAAATTTATGGGGAATTTAAAAAGATTAAATCACCAACATTCAATGGAGAGACTGAGAAGGGGGAGGAAGCAGAATCCTGGTTTTCTGGAAAGAAGAAGTACTTCCAGATTTATAACTATTCTAACCAATCAAAGGCTAGAATGGCTATCTATAATCTCTCAGGAGAGGCTGATATTTGGTGGCAAGATTTGAAGAGAGTGAAGGGAATAAAAGAGAAGAATGTAAATTGGAGTGCCTTCAAAAGGTACTTTAAAAAGAAATTTCTATCTGAACAGTACTATGAAGAGAGAGCAAAAAAATTCTATGAGCTTAAATTAGGATCAATGACAATGAAAGATCTGAACAGCAAGTTTTTAAGTCTGCTTAGGTATGTACCATACCTTGTGGATGAAAAACCAAAGTTACAGCGATTCCTCAGCTGTCTACCTTATCGTATTAAGGACAGGATTGAGTATGACAATCCAAAAAATATGGAAGAAGCTATGAGGAAAGCCAATCCAAAAACTCTGGAAGAAACTATGAGGAAAGCCAACTTCTGTTATGAACAGAACTGGAAGAAGGAAAGCATGGCCAACTGGAAGGCCAAGAAGAATAATAACCATTATGACCAAAAGAAGAAAGAATTTGTGCCCAACAAGAATTCTAAAAACAATAAGTCTAGAAATTTTGCTAACAAGAATTTCCAAGGGAATAAGAATAATTCACCAAGCAATCAGAATAATTCCAAGGGTAAAGAGTTTGCTAATAACCATGGTAATTACACAAAGAACCTATAAAGTGTTGGGAGTGTAATGGCCCACATTATGCCTCAGTCTGTCCTAATCGGAAAAAGACTGTCAGTAATATCCATTCTATATAGGAGGAGATGATTGTCGGAGATTTAGCGAGGAATATGCCTAGAATCAATGCAGCCTTGGAGAATTGACAAGCAGAATATCAAACTTCCATGGTGGAAGTAGAAGGTATGATAAACCAAACCCTTATAGCTATTTTAATTGATCCAGGAGCTAGTCTCAGTTATATTTCACCTAAAATGGTAGAAAAATGTAAGTTGCATGTTGAAAAATTTGAAAATTCTTGGTTGGTGCAGTTAGCCACTAGTGCTAAAAGGAAGGTAACTTGTTTTGTAAAAGAATGTGCAGTAGTTATGGATCATTTTGAAACGGTTGTAAAGCTTAATGTATTACCTCTTGGTTCTTATGATTTACTGATCGGTATGGATTGGTTAGAACAACATAGGGTGATTTTAAATTGTTATGATAAAACCTTTACGTGTATAAATAATGATGGAAAACCAATAAGTGTAAAGGGGATCCCTAGAAAAATAACCATAAGGAATATTTCTGCTCTGCAGCTTAAGAGAGTTGTTAGGAAGGGTTGTAAAGCTTATGCAGTAACAATAACTGATGAGGAAAATCTAAATAAGACAGACAAATTAAAATTAGAGGACATACCAGTTTTAAGAGAATATGTTGATGTATTTCCAGAAGAAATTCTGGGACTACCTCCGAAAAGGGAACTAGATTTTACCATTGAGATAGTATCTGGTGCAATACCCAGCTCAAAGGCCCCTTATCAAATGAACATACTAGAACTGAATGAACTAAAGTCACAATTAAAAGAACTTATTGACAAAAAGTATATTCGACCCAGTGTGTCTCCCTGGGGGGCACTTGTCATCTTCATTAAGAAAAAAGAAGGAACCATGCGACTTTGCATAGATTATTGTCAGTTGAATAAGATGACTATTAAAAATAGATACCCGTTGCCTCGCATAGATAATCTATTTGATCAACTACATGGAGCCACAGTGTTCTCGAAAATTGATTTAAGGTCTGGATATCATCAAGTTAGGATTAAAGATGAAGACATCTTTAAAACAACTTTTAGAACTCGGTATGGCCATTACGAGTTTGTTGTCATGCCATTCGGGCTTACTAATGCCCCAGCTGTTTTTATGTGTTTAATGAACAACGTTATGCATAAGTATCTAGATAAGTTTGTGGTCGTGTTTATCGACGACATCTTAATCTATTCAAAAACTGAAGAACATAAAGAACATTTAAAAATAAATTTTGCAAGAGCTACAAGATCATCAACTCTTTGCAAAGTTTAGTAAATGCGATTTATTCAAAGATAAAATCCAGTACTTAGGTCATATGGTGACTAAGGAAGGGATTTCGGTAGATCCCGAAAAGATAAAGGCGATCGAAGATTGGTCGGTTCGTAAGGATGTAACTGATGTTCGATCCTTCATGGGAATTACCGGAGGTTCATTGAAGGTTTTTCGAGAATCACGAATCCGATAACTTCTTTGCAGAAGAAACGAAATAAATTTGATTGAAATCAGACATGTGAGGATAGCTTTAAAAAGTTAAAAACTTTATTAACCAGCGCACCTATTTTAAGAATAGCTGATCCAAATAAAGAATTTGTAGTGTGTACTGACGCTTGCAATGATGGTTTAGGCGGTGTTCTGACTCAAGAAGGGCATGTTATTGCCTGTGAGTCTAGGAAATTAAAAATTCATGAAAAGAATTATGCAACTTATGATCTAGAATTAGCTGTTGTTATACATGCTCTAAAGATGTGGCGTCATCACCTAATTGGCAGAAAATTTATTTTAATGACTGATAATAAAGGACTAAAGTATCCGTTAGATCAGCCTAATCTAAATGCCAGACAAGCTAGGTGGTTAGCTTTCCTAAGTGAGTATGACTTCGAAATCCAACACATTAAAGGTAAAGAAAATAAAGTTGTTGGTGCATTAAGTAGGAATGCAAGGATGAACTTCACAACAGTTATCAACACTTATATAATAGATCCGGATGAACATCTTAAAGTGAGAATAGAACAAGATGAAATTTACCAAAACTTACAAGCTAAAAAAAAAAAAATCCAACAGAAATTTTAAGTAAAGGGTACAGTTTTAATGCAAAGGAATTTTTACTATATAAAGACAGAATGTATGTACCAAATGTACCTAAAGTTAAATTGTTAATTTTGGATGAAATCCATAAAACGCCATACTCAGGTCATCCAGGTTATCAAAATACTATAACCATGTTAAGACATGAATACTTTTGGCCAAACATGAAGACTGAACTGGCAGAGTATATCGCTAGGTGTTTTGAATGTCAGCAGGTCAAAACTGAACATCAACACCCAACTGGATTACTTTAACCGTTGCCCATTCCTAGCTGGAAATGGGAGATAATTAGTCTCGATTTTGTTACTGGACTGCCTAGAAATCAGAATTTAAATGATTCTATCATGGTCGTTATTGATAAATTAAGTAAATCAGCTCACTTTATACCTATTAAAACTACGTATAAAGATGCAAACATAGCTGATGTTTTTCTAAAGCAAATTTTTCGACTGCATGGAATACTGAAAGTTATAATTTCAGATAGAGATCCTAAATTTACAGGTAACTTTTGGAAATCTCTGTTTAAAGGATTAAACACTACATTAAATTTTAGTACTTCGTTCCATCCTCAAACACATGGACAGACTGAAAGATTAAACCAAATACTGGAAGATTTATTAAGAATGTATGTGAAGCACCAGCCAGGTAAATGGGAGGATAATTTGCATCTAGTAGAATTTGCTTATAATAATAATTATCAGACATTAGCCAAATTTAGTCCTTTCGAAATCTTGTATGGAAGGAAATGTAATACTCCTATCTCCTGGAGTAATCCAGTGGATAGATTAGTATTAGGTCCTGAACTATTAAAGGAAATGGAAGAAATTTTAAAGCAGGTATAAGGTAATCTAAAAATTGCGTAGGATTGAGAGAAAAGTCGAGCATACCTTAAAAGGACTCCAAAGGAGTTTCAGGTAGGTGAACATGTGTTCATCAAGGTGAGACCCAAAAAGAGCTCTCTAAGATTGGGAAGTTGTGCAAAACTAGCACCTCGTTACTGTGGTCCATTTTAAATATTGTCTAGGATTGGACAAGTAGCTTATCAATTAGCATTACCACCAAATTTAAGACTACATAATGTTTTTCACATTTCTGTATTAAAGAAATATGTTCATGATGCTACTCATGTTGTTAACTGGAATGATGTACAGGTGGAACCAGAAGGATATTTTCTGGTGCAACCGGACTGTATCCTCGGGCGGAGGGAGATCACACTTTAGAACCGCACCATTGGTCAGGTGAAGATGCAATGGAAGCACCTTAGTCCAGAAGAAGCCACCTCGAAATTGGAAAGTAATATGCAAGATGCATATCCAATTCTGTTCCAGGAGAATTCTGAGGACGAAGAATAAATAACATCGAGGATGATGTTATACTTTAAGGGGTGTGTATGTCACATGCCCCAATTTTGCAAAATATTATTTGAGGACAATATGTTAAATTTTATGCTAAGTTGTAATTGATGACTCAGCAGAGTCAAGGATATTTAATGTAATTCTGAATATTTTAATTATAAATAAATAAAGGCGGAGACAACAGCTTAGGAGAGCTATTAAAAGAGTGTTTACTGGTCAAATTGGTGGAGGAGACTGGGTGGAGAGCAAACTGATATGTGGCAGCATCCTCAAACCCCTTTCAACTGTTGCAGGTGGCAACCTCCCTACATTTTGGGTCATGATTCCCCAAGAAAGTGGAATCAGAGTAGGTGGCTCAATTATTGACAACTAACCCAAAAAACCTAGGCAATCTTTATAAAAATTCCCATTGAAGAGAGTTGGGGCTACTCATTCTAGAGAAGTGATCATTCGGGTGAATGTACTTCAGAGAAATTCAATGGAAGGGAATTGTGGAAAGAGTTTGAGGGGATAATTGGTGAGTGATCTAGTGCAACTTTTAAGCTGAAAGATCTTACTGTTGAGTGCAGGGTGTTTTACTGAGTTATTGGACCAGTCTACTGTTTGCATGCTCCACTGGTTCTCAGCCAAGAAGACCAGGAACAGGAGCGGGGGTCCTGATGAAGCGTTGTTTGAGCACTCTCCAGGAGATTGGTAGGGAGAAACGACCTCCTAACGATGTTGTCGTCTATCCTAATCAGGTTCTACATTATTTTGTTTTAATGTGTTAGAACGGAAAATAATTTCTAGTCTGTGTTTTTCCACACCTGGAAGGACCAGGCCGTACTCCAGCACAGATAGAATATTTACAGTAGATGAAAGAAAATGTTAAGAGATTGAATATAATAGTTATAGTTCTTCATTTCATAGTTAACAGAGTAATTTATTTTTAGTGTGTAGGTTATTATTAAAAAGAACATTGATCTGGTTATTTATGTCCATTATTTTAACAAGCTTATTTATGTAAACCTATTGGAAAAGAAATAGCAGTATTTTAGCACAAGTAGAACGTTTAAGAGGATAAGAGAATATCTTAGTAGATAAGATTGTGTATTTACAAACAGTAGAGTAATTTTATTCATGTTAAATATCACGAAGGTTAAATAGTGTTATGATATGTTTATTTTTTTCTATGTTTTCACTTAGTAACTGAATGAAATGCAGCATAAAAATCACAGTAGAGTCATAATGTTTACATACAGTTAAGTAAAGAAATAAGCTACTAATCATATAGTTTATTTTATAACAATATCAACAAAATCTAGGACTAATATTTATTATAAACTAAATAGGATTAAATTTAAAAGTACTTAGATTAAAAAGAATAAACTGAGTTACATAATTTATGCTATATCATTTCAAGAACTCTGAGTAAAGTCTACTAGACAGTTTACTAAATAAAAACAATGAAAATATAATTAATAACTAGTATAAAACTAAATAATATCTATGTAAAAACTATTTATAAATATTAGATAGGCTTATACCTGTAAATATAAACTTCAGGGTCGAAACCCGAACCAAGTTATTAATCTATTATAAATAAAACTTCAAAGTTGCAAACCATTTACTTGGATAATAATATATATATAAGCATTGAGTCTACTGTAAACTGTCACAGTCCTTTCTGGAACAAAGGTACTTTTACACAACACACGTATAATATTAATTTAACCAAAATAACAAGTAATAGAACCTAATCATTAATTAACTGAAGAACTTAACAAGGGTTTCACTTCAGGAAAAACCCTAGCATGTATTTTCCAAACAAGTAAGATTAATATTATAAATTACACACTACGAATAAATTATAGTCCTTATAATAATAGTGTATACTAACAAAGGATATTTAGACATAATGTTCTTCAATAACAGTCGGATAGGACAAACCCTAATATACATAGAGTTACAATATGCAAGTTTACTGTAAAAAAAGGAGACAGAACTCGAAGTAAAACTTTTTTTAAAACCCAATGTATTACATTGACAGGCCGTAAGGCTACAAACTTAACCAGATTACAATACCCAGCTCAGGGCCGGTGTACCCAGCATCGTGGCATGGGTTTTTAAAAACAAAACTAACATTCATTATATCAAAACCTACATTACTGTGTAATCTTTATAAGTCAAGAAAAGAGCATATACAAATCACGACATTGAAGCCGGAGTCACCCTGCTATATGCAAGGGTTTAATAACGAAAAACAAATCTTAAAAATTGAAGACCAAACATCCCAAGACTAGGGAAACCGAGGTCGTAACTTCTTCTAACTGAAATCATTTTCCCCTAAGTCTGTACAAGCAGGGAGTGCCACATTGTAACTGGGGCTTACTCATAGACTAGATGCCAATCCAAACGTGAAGAGGATTATTCCAAACGAAAAGGAGAACCATCACCTGCAAGTGAAAACCAAAATCTTGATTTAAAAACTGATTTTATAACTGTAACTATAATTTTAAAGCTTACAAACAATTTAAAACAAATTATTACCTGGAAGTGTTGAAAACCGAGGCCACGAAGAAGGAAAACCAACACAACGAACAGTACAACCCTCGTGTTCACCTAAGAAAGAGGTAGCTCGGTTCAAAATACTAACTACACCGACGACTGGAGTAGGAGCAAGCATTGACGGTGGCCACACAACGATTTGACACTAAAAACTACTGATTGTGTAACACTACCGTCACGCACAACGAAGTTTTGTTTGTAGGAATCAAATCAAATGCAAGTTGTGAACTTCTTCACAACTCTTACACTAGGTGACAACACTTCGGAATGCACAGATAGTGGAGCTGAAGGTGAGCACAAGCGAGCCCTCATGGCCGCAGGAAACCAGACAAAGCACAGACCAAAAACCATCGACAAAGAATGAGAAGTAGGGTTGCATGGTGAGCTTATAAGCTATGCAATGCACTGTGGTGGATGTTCCACGTGCCCACAAATTTATCCATTCCACAGTGGGTCGAGTTGTATAGTCTCCACTACAATATCGGGATCAAATTATTGTTAATAATTTGTATAATGATCACAATCATAATGAAATCTATAAGTAGTATTTTACATTTTATAAATAGCAACATCAATAAACTTTTATTTCAATAAGAGTATTGATATACTAAATCTTGAGCTCTAATAAGAACTGGAAATAGCTTAGAGTAAAGATAGAAAGAAGTTTTATCTAACGTAGCAGTCATTCTGATAAAAGACAAACAGTAGGGAAAAGTTATTGACCTTTACAACATGAAGTTTAAGTACTATCACATTTGTAAAACAAGTAAAAGAAACATTACTTTACCTTGTAGTACCTTGAATTCTTCTAAGCAAACTTTTACTCTAGCAGTATATTTATGCTAAAAGAAGTATATCTAGTTTAACGCCTTAATAAACTCTTACTGGTTCAAAATTTACCTATCAAGCCTGTAAGATCCAGAAATCCAGGTACGTTAGCAATCGCTAAGTAAGCCCCATTTAGAAAGTAACTTCTCACCTACTTGACAAATCAAACCATTAGTACAACTAGAAATAACTGAATGCAAATTATTTACAGCACATATCGAAATTAAAATAGTATTAATCTATATGTGTTTAAGTTATGGTTACTTTTGTTGATTGTTCCATTCTTTCCGTTAGCTGCTAGCAGTGATCCAACTACAACTATAAACAGTTTATGTTTCATCAAAAAATTTAATTTTTGTCAAAATTTGGGGTTTTGACAGTGTACCTTGGCTACGTGTAAGCCTGCTTTGACCCTTACTCCTTGAGGAATCATGCCTAGCTTGGGGGTGGCAATGTTGCTGAGAGATTGATGAGCACGCTGGCCTATGGTTGGGTGGAACGTTGCAGCGACGTAGCTGGTTGCGGGACGAGTCCTTTTTTAAGATGAGTATTCTTAACTATTTTGCCTCCGCATTTATATTTACTGAATAATGAATATGATGAACATGTGGTATGCTTGAATGAATGTATGTTTGCTTCCGCTATACATGTGAAGGTTTATGCGTCTTAGCATGTTTTATTTTTTAAGTTTTTATTTCAGCGCTATATACATGTTCATCTTCCTGGGGCTATTTGCCCGTATGTTTGGTTATAGTAGCGTCCTCTTCGTCGGTCAGAGGGTCGGGGACGTTACAGTATGGTATCAGAGCTAAAGGTTGCAGCATGGGCCTGAATGGGCTGTGAAGATGCAGTGACAGAGCTTATGTTGCAGCATTTGGGCCTCAGAGGGCCATGATAAACAGTTAATAGAGGCAGGTTTCCTACTGCCCAGCAGAAACCAGGAAAAATGGGTGAAGACAAGAAAATTTCACAAAAATTTCTAAGTGCCAGAATGTCAACTCATCGAAAAACTTAGTGACAAGTTCTTCCGATGCAGCGAAGCACTTAATGGGAAGGCCACCCGACAAATAGTTGATCCGCCGATCGATGCGGCGGGAGACAGAGGAGAATTTTCGGAAAATTTCCTAAGTGTTTGGCCGTTGGCACATTGGAACACTTAGACAGATGGATCATTGATTCTTAGTTGGTTGAGCGCCGTCGTTGCGGATGGCTAGACCACTATCCTTTCGACGGATAGAGCCTCCGACCGCCGATGGCGCAGAATTTTGAAAATTTTCTAAGTGTTGACTTCGTCGGCTATCGGAGCATGTTAGTTGTGCGGATCGCCGATGAAAACTGAAAGGAATTAGATGATCTTGCGTCACTGTCGCGGATAGCTAGAGAACTATCCTTTCGACGGATAGAGCCTGCGACCGCCGACGCCACAGAGGAAGACATTCTGACTGCCGATGTCGATCAGGTTATGCTTCACTTTGTCGATCGAAAATCATTAGCAGATTTGGGCCGCCAATCGAAAAAAGGTTGAAGATGATGAGCCGTCATTGCAGCTGCTGAGTGGACCATTCCACCGATGCATTAGTCTTCCACTCGCTAGCGACAAGCAGTTGCTTTGATCGGCGAAGGATATGGGATATGGAGCCGGCGGAATCAGCAGAAGGTAGAGGAAGTTTTTGCATTGGAAAAGAATAAGAGACAGTTGAGCCGATGAAGTGGCGGAAAAGAAGACTAAAGAGAAAATTTTCAAAATTTTTTCTAAGTCGTAGAATCATCGGCCATCGACGATGGTTAGTTGATCACATCGTCGATGATTAGGTGATTCATCTGCCGATGAGCTACGTCGGATAAATTTAGTTGATCGAACGTCCGTCTTTGCGGCTGATTAGTAGACTATTCCACCGATAGACCTGTGGATGCAAAAGGCATAGAGAGATCATGGGCCGCCGTTGCGGCCAATGAAAGAACTAATCACCCGATGTTCTCCGAGCGCCGATGCAGCAAAATCCTAATCACTCTGACCATCGACAAAGTCGTGAGCTGTGGAAGATATAGTTCGATTGTGGGCCACCATTGCGAAAGCTGAAGGGACTAACCGTCCGGTGCGTAGGGCACCTAGCCACCGACACAACAGGTTAGTCTATGCTATCGCCGATGAGGTTCGGAGCAATAGATGATAATGTGGATGAAAATAGACCAAGGAATCGTCGATGAAACTCGAAACAGTAGATGAGAAACTCGTCGATACAGCGGAAGAAATTAGAGGTTTCAGTCGCTGAAACGCTGGAAGATTAGTAAGGAGAGGACCTGATGAACAATCGGTTTTCTCGCCGATGCAAATCGGAAGTCTAGTCCTTTTGCCCACCGAAACGCCATAGAAAAATAAAGGAACAGACCGCCGATGAGCTACGCGTTTTGACCACTGAAGCGTCGGAAACTTAGTTGGGAAGGGACCCGATAGGGAGAAAGAAAATTGGGTTTTCCAGTGGAATTTTTAGCAGTTCCAGCTAGTGCTCCAATAGGATTTGCAGTGAATTTATCATTGGGGTTCTCAGCAGTTTCAAGACTGAAAAGGAAGAAAACCCTAGGTGGCTGGAGTTCGCATTTCAGACCCAACATTCAGTGGTGTGTTTTGCCATCATTTTTGAAACGATGTGGTTTTCACACCCGGGGTCAGAATGAAGCATATGGATAGGCGTTGGAAAGCTTATCCAGCAGGGAACAAGGGAGTGTCACCAGAATTTGAGTGTGGAGCAGCAAAGTGCTAGTGATTGCTTGAAATAGAAATGCACTGCTGTCAATATGGACAAATCCAGGAATTGCATGCCTAGAGGTAGCAAGACCATAAAGTCAAACCAGCTGTTGTGTGGAAAAGGAGCTCCGTACAAGGATGAGGGACTCGAAAAGGGAAATTTCCTTAAAACCCTGTCTTGCTAATTATGATTACAAGCTTTATACATGAACTATATGAGGATATGCCTAGCATGCATAAAATATTACATGTTGGTAATACATTTATAATGAGCCACTAATGAGAATTATTGCATTGGTGTTGGCATTAGTGGAAGAACCAACGACAACCTGGACATGATTGAGTATGTTGTTGATGCTGATGAATGTGACCAGCAACCCTATGAAGAAAGGGATAAGGCAACAAGTCCAGAATCAAAAGTTGGTGAGCAAATTCTGCAATCTCCTGCAAAGGACCAACCAAACTGGTAATGTCAAGGGTGTAAGTAGGACCCATGAAGGTAAGAGTTTAATTATGATAATTGCATGGAGTGGTGAAAGCAAGAGGTCTCATACCATGTGGATATTTGAATTTTATACTGCATTCATATAGAAATATGTTATGCATGTATTATGTTGCTATGAGCTTAGTAGCCCGAAGAAAGTAAGCATTAATGATCTTGCATCCTATATGAAGTAGTCACGGTTAGGCCATGCATGGTATGTTTAAATGCATAGTATTCCTGAATCAATGCAAGGTAGCATTGAGGGGATATGCATTAAAATATTTCATAAATCTTGTAGTTATGCATTGAATGGATGCATATGAAGGGTGTGAGTAAATGATTACCTAAGTATGGGTGCAAATGTTGTGATGCATTGCATGAGTGCATTTAGATAGCGCATGTGATAGTATGAATGACTAATGGCTGAAAAGATGAGTTGATGACAATTTTGGAACCATTTCAAGAGTTGTTATGAATGCAGGATAGTAAGTGCATGAAGAGAGTAGTCAGGGTCAATTGGTTGCCGAAAATGCTCTATGGAAGAGCAAGGTGGTACAAATGATACGCTTGTGATGTAAGGAGTATCTAATTGTTTCATTTAATTGCATAAATGATGTGATTGTACCCTGTAATTTAAAGTATGATGATGATTGCGTGAAGTAAATAAGTTTTGGTAATATTGATGTGATTAACAGCTGGAAGTATTCGAATTTGGTAAATTTTGAAAATGCTTCAGTGATTGTTGCAGCAAAGAAAAGGTTATATGCAGCAAGACTTACCAAGTGTTTGGCTGATTGAAGTTCAGGTTTTAGGTAGATTGTTTGGAGCATGGCAATGAGAGTAAGACCATGACAAATGCTGGAAATCTACCATGTGAAAGAGCCAAACCTCATGAGAAGAGTCTCATGACCGTGAAACTAGTTTATATGCATAATGAGTTGTCAAATTTGAATTTGTGAATTTCGGGTTTGAGAAATTGCTGACAACTACTAATCACTATTGGCTTGCATGGAATTGTGTCAAGAGGGCGCAATGAAAGTGGGTGTTCATGTTATGAAGCATAGAATTATAATGTGCATAGTGGTGTTGCTTACAAGAGACCCACAAATGAGGATCACCTCATTGCCAAGCAAATCAATTTCTGTAGTAAACAGAGTTGCAAATTCTCATTGAATTTAATTAATAATATTATTGCTTGGTTATGGAACAATCAAATTTGGATTGTATTATCAAATAATGACTGACTGTTTGGATATTTGATGAATGTGCCAGGAATACATACTGCAGGAAGATCATGTGTGTTGGCATGTAGGAGCCAAACTTCATGGGAAGGTTTTCCCTTATCTTGGAATGGGTTTCGGGTGAAACTCCATTGGACATTTTGGAAATGTCTCATCTGCAATACATGTTTGGTAAGCAACATGAGTGAGATGGTATAGACGATATCAGTAAGACATGTGTGGATCCGACATGAAAAGAGGAGTTGGGATGGAAAACTAAGGGACTGTCAACTCAAAGAAGGGAGCCCCCATTCCTCCTTAACGAAGGAAAACTGCTTCGGCAAATGGATAAGTGTTTTGTGACCCTAGCTAAGAATACGCATGTCAAATTGTTAAATTCAATATGCAGAGCATGTTTTGATTTTGTTTCCATTATGGAAAATTGCTTGAGTATGCATAGGGGTAGATTGCTTGAGTATGCATAGGGCCTACATGGCACACATCGAAAAAGGGTGCACACTTTCCCTATGTCGGATCATGGAAGGGTTTTTCAATATTGATTACACCCTAGGGAGTGGACGCACTCCTGGTGTCTCAATACTTGATAGTGAATGGTGTGAAATGTGGTTACAATTTTATAGCAATAACGCTAACGAATATGCTTATATTGCTTGTGTTGTCAGGCTAAACAAATGTAGTCTGGTATTGTACACTAAATGAACAATGGCTTGAGCTCATCCTACCTTCTACAGAGAAGGAGACATTCCTGAGGGACTGTTAACTCAGAGAAGGGAGTGATCTCTCTAAAGAGCACAGAGAAGGAGACATTCCTGAGGGACTGTCAACTCAGAGAAGGGACTGGTCTCTGGTGCGATATGGAAAGTGGTCGTTTATTGTTGATATAAGTGCATGTGTTATTATTGATGGCCTGATAAACCCAACGGTGTTGGCTTGGCTGATGATTGGTTGTTGATATAAGTGTATTGTTGATATAAGTACAGGCGATTTGTTGACGGTCTGATAAACCCAACTGAAGGTTGGCTTAACTGTGCCTGATATATAGCTAAAAGGATGTTGTGAAGCAGCCTGCGCACTGACCTAATATCCAAGTCCATAGGCGATCCCAAGGCTTGCAAAGCAAAGCAGGATCCTGTGGACCAATGAGGAAACGCACAATACAGATAAGTATTGGATTATTTTGCAATTCTTGCTTATGAATATGCATGTGTATATGATTTGGTTATAATGTTTTAAGCTCTTGTTTAAGAGATAAAAACTGATGAGAATAAACTAAACATGTGAATTTATTCAAAGTCTGAATATAGGTATCGATGGAAGCGATGACTATGAGAGCATCCTAGGGGTGCATGTGGACATGTGACTGTCCTGAAGAGATCAAAATGAGCAGTAATGAAAAAGGTGCTAGTGAGACTGTGAAGTTCCTAGCAGCCGAGACAAACCATGTGGGGAGGCTCCATGATTGAGAGGTCTGAAATAGATCGGAGACACTAAGTGTCATGACCAAAAGGGATTGGTCCAGCATTCACAGTGAAGTGAAAGAGGCTGAGAGCAGGAAAAGCCACAACGGTGGTGTGGATTCCAGGATGGAACAAAACAAAGAGGGGAAAAACTCTTGCTGCTCCCTCTTGCCTTTTGATTATATATATATATATATATGCATTGAGAAAACAAAGGGTTGTTGAATGCATGTATGACTGAAAATAGAATGTGTGTATTTTCTTAAAGTAAATTGTGAATGCTGGAATGGTTAATTCCCTGCCCAAGAATGGACATGAATAAGCTCATGTGCCTGTTGGGAAGGCATGAAAAATATGAAAGTCTCCTTGATGAGGCTTGGACTGTCATGCCAATTGGGCAATTAATTGACTGATTTTAATGCCTATATTATGCTTGGTCTAACAGAATTTCAATGATGCATTTCACAGGTGAGAAAGGTGAAATCCATTGGTGCACATTGATCATGGCAGCAGACCAAAAGTTGCTTGACTTGGCTGGAAGTCTCCTCCAAACGATTGCTAGGACCCAAGGGAATCTTGGAGAGATGCTCAAGATACAAAAAAGGCAGAATGAGATGAACCACCAGATTTTGCAAGACTCTATTGGTTTGCAAAAGGAGGTCAAAAGCCTTCTGGGAGCAATCCATAAAGGAAAGGGAAGTGGACCAATGATGGAACATTCATCCAAGTGATCTGTTAAGAAACAATCCAGGCATGAAGACTCAAAGGAAATTGAGCAAGGAAAGATGAGGTAGCCAAGGAAATGCTGGGAATGTGGAGGACATCATTTACGCCGGGACTGCCCAATGAGGGAACATAAAGAGGGCAGCAGCCACAAAGTTCCTAGACTTTGGGATAAGCCAAGAGTTGAGAACCAACAAGACAAGTATGTGGAAGCCGAGGGGCTTGGTCCTGAACGTTCAAAGTAAATAACTGAAAAGGGGACAGATCTGCAAAATTTTGAAAATTTAATGTGCAAATTGTATATGTAGTCCTATGTAGTGGAACACCGAGGATGGTGTTATTCCAAGGGGGAGGGTATTGTAATACCCCGGTTTTGACCCCGGATGCATTAAAAAGTACATGATGTATATATTGTAATAAATTGTGGTGTGGAGCTAAAGGCAAAACCCCCACCATCGATTCGGCTGTGTTATGTTTCAGCAATAGGGATCGTTGCCGATGGTACATCCTGCTATCCGACACATAATGGTTTTGGCATCATGTAAACATGCACATTAATTAAAATAAACCTACAGCCAGCTACAACGGTGCAACGTTGAATGAAAAGGGCATGATTCCTAAGGTTAAGGGGGGGTTGTCTAACCCGTGGGGGCCATTGGGAGTTCACCATGTGTCGGCCATCCATTTAAACCTCTGATGTTTGTTTAGTTGAGAGCAGTTATGGCTATGGAGTGGTGAGTGGTAGGACTGTCAGTCTTTGCCCCATGTACACTCCACCAGCGAGCTCTCTCTTCCTCGCGCGGGGACAGGGGAACGTTAACCACTCTCCCACTCTTCCACCCACGTTTTTGGGGGTTTTGCTCAGTCTCACGCAGGGAGATCAATTACTCTCCTCCCACCGTGAGTCATTCTGGTTATCCTCACGCATAGGGAGATTTATGTTTGCTCTCATGTCATTGAGTTCTCCATAGTGGTTTTCTTTTGTCTTGACCATCTCACGTGGGGAGGAGTCTCCTCTCTTTGCCTTCTCATGCACAGGAAATCGACATTGTTCTTCCTCACGCAGGGAGCTGGGGAAAGGGGGTTTTGGTCTCACGAATTTCCTGTGCAGAAGCCATTCAAGTTCATGGCCTGAGTGTATGTGTGTTACCCTCACGGCTTGTGGTCGACATATCTGTTATCCCTTGTCCAAGATTGAGAATCGGACTTCTCTTCCATTTAGGACTGTGTAATGTTACCGCCACTTCATTGTTGGGCCGGGGCTGTGGTTTTTCCCCTCATTTAGTAGTTGTTGCGGTTTCCCTCCATTGTTCGTGGCTTGTTGTAGTTTTTCCCCACGTTGTTTGTTGCTATGAATGCAATCATCTTTTGGTTTCCGTTGAGTTGTTTTGGCCACGCTAGGGCCAAGAACAACTCTGAAACATCTTGTTTGACCTGAGCTGTGTTCACCTTTTCGTTTGGGTTGTTATCCTGTCGTCTTTGTTTCCCTCACAAAGCTGTGAATTGTTGTTTTACTGCGGTATGCAGTGGTTGGTATTCAGACTGTTGAGAATAGGATTAGAGGCTAGGTATGCTTGAGAAACTGGTGTTTGGAGCCACTCAGACAGAGTGAGACTGTTGGCTTTCTTCTCCACAACCCTTGAAGAATATTGGAAAGGGAAGTCAGGGCCTGAGGGACTGTGAAACAGAGAAAGGACTGATTCCTGGTATTGGGTGTGTGGATGTCTTAGAAATCAGGATTAGCTCTGGGGTAAGAGTCTTTAGGTCTCTATTGAGACCACCAGCTTAGCATTTAGCCTTTCCTAGCTCCTTGACGACCTGATAAACCCTACTATGTGGGCTTGGCTGATTTGTGTACCTTGGTTATGTGTAAGCCTGCTTTGACCCTTACTCCTTGAGGAATCATGCCTAGCTCGGGGGTGGTAGTGTTGCTGAGAGATTGATGAGCACGCTAGCCTATGGTTGGGTGGAACGTTGCAGCAACGTAGCTGGTTG
This sequence comes from Pseudotsuga menziesii, assembly GCA_001517045.1. Lineage (NCBI taxonomy): Eukaryota > Viridiplantae > Streptophyta > Pinopsida > Pinales > Pinaceae > Pseudotsuga > Pseudotsuga menziesii. Next base: position 414,288 of record LPNX010078537.1, on the reverse strand, counting down.
TGGGACGAGTCCCTTTAATATGAGTATTCTTAATTATTTTGTCTCTGCATTTATATTTACTGAATAATGAATATGATGAACATGTGGTATGGTTGAATGAATGAATGTTTGCTTCCGCTATGCATGTGAAGGTTTATGCGTCTTAGCATGTTTTTATTTCAACACTATATGCTTGTTCATCTTCCTAGGGTTGTTTGCCCGTATGTTTGGTGATAGTAGCGTCCTCTTTGTCGGTCAGAGGGTCGAGGACGTTACACAAGATTTTCCTGCCAGAATCTAATACCCCTATGAAATACACTAAAGCATAGGTTTCTTACTATCCCCTATGAAATACACCAAAGCATAGGTTTCTTACCCTACCCTATGAACCTCACCACATTTTGATGCCTCAAAGTTGTTAGCATCTTGAATTTCTATGTGAATTATTGCTCTAGGATTTGGTTTTCTCTATATTATTCTCTAACTTCTCAAGATTCTTAATGGCAACATCCTCTCACCATTGTAAGTGCCCATGAAAAAGCTCCCAAGAACTAAGAAAACCCATGGTTTTGTGCATGTGTATTGATAAAAGTAGTAGACCCATTCACCCAATTGAGAGTTCTTGACATAAATCATCTATGTGATGCAACATTCGACAAGGGGTATAGGAAGGTAGATATGAAGGGCATGGCAAGGTAGATAAGTGATAGTCAAATGGGATCAAAGGTGACTAATTGTAATGTGTTGGAGAAAAGGGGCACATGCTCAACTGCAAATGGGTCTTGACAGATGATGAAGGACCAAGAGGAATCATTCCCTTAAAAGACCACCTTTGGTATAATACAAAGGTGATCCACCATAACCTAGACAATCAAAACTATATATATGTGTTAGCTAGTGTAAAGAAGAAAATCAATGATGTTAAAATAAGAGCGAGCTCTCGTGAACCCCATATTGAAACAAGACATTGGACAATTCCTAAAACATCGTGGGTTGAAGGATTTATCATCTTTGTGACATTAAGAGGTTTGAAGATGAAAACTAATTTCTCTTAGAATGTCTTTCATACAACTATATAAGATTGCAATTTCAAAATATTTGTTACAATATTGTCCTTCCTAACCTTTCAACTCATCAAAACTATAACGATTTTGGAATGCTTCTCTTAAAGTTTTTTTTATCACATAAACAAAACTTTAAAGCAAACCAAGTAATTCATTATCTTTCTTAAGATCCAATAAACCAAAGTTAGTTTTAGTAGACATTAAAAACCGTCGTCATTTTTAGCTATGCGACATCATAACAATAAATTACATGATTATGCACCAATATTTATTCAAAAAAACAATAATCCTCAAACAACACATAAACACTCCACTCTCACAATGAAGCGCATTCAACCACCCATTGTACATAAATCTTGATTTAATATTTAAATATAATTTATTTCAATTTTAATAATAAATAAAGCATTTAACAAATAAAAATTCAAATAATTTATAAAAATAACAATTAAAAATAGATATTTCTTTTAAACTATTACAAAAATTGTTTTATTGAAAAGAAAAAAACAATAATACTCTACCTCATGGAAGGGCTAATCAACAAACTTCGTTTATTGTTAGAGTTCAATAAGTAAAATATTTAAAACACCAAGTGGAACATTCTATTTTCATTAAAACTAACAAATATAGAGGAGTATAAAAAAAAATTCTTTACTAAAATTAAAATAATTAATAACGTAGTTATTATGAAAGTTGTCATAGTTAAATAATTAAAAATTAGATTATTAAAAAGTATAAGTAAATGAAAAGAAAATTATTATGAGTTGATTTTTTTTCCTTTAAAAAAACCATAAATTTATTTATAATAACAAATTACATTTTGCCTAATACATGTCAACCATGTATTTAATGTCTTCTGACCCAGTGGTCATCACAAAAACCATAGATTTTATAAAAATATGTTAAAAAAACAAAGTTATTCCACTTGTTCTCAAGATTTATGCATATATTTTTCATTAAGAGGATGATATCATGTATATAGTCTTTGTATGTATAAATAAAGTTGAATAAATTCTTTGGAAGCCAAAAAAAAAAGTGTGCATGTTAGATTTTTTTTTATTTGAAAAAAACAGTTTCTTGATATTCTATTGAATCAAAGATGTGAGATTATAATGCAGGCAGGTTCGACGAAGGGAGCACTCCATCAATGAAAGGTCGAAGATAGTATTAAAAAAAGGTCTCATTTTGAATTTCTAAGATCTTCCAATGACCACGTGTTAATTGTAGTCCCTTTTTGGAAAGCTTATCTGCAATTGAATTTCTCTTCCCATAGACATGACGACAGATACAAAATTCAAAACTAGCCACAGAGAATGCACCTCCTCAACCAAAGTAAGAAGAAACATGTTATGGCAGTTTTGAGCTTTGTTTATCTTATTTACAACATTCATCGAGTCTCCAAATAATTGAAGAAATGTACAACCATTTTCTTTATCAAAGCATATAAGAAGTTTAAGGCCAATACTTCTGCATAGTTGTTTGTTTCATTCCCTAACCACATTTGGATTTTGAAATAAGATGTTTTTGATAAGTAGATGATAGCCCCTCCTCCACACTTTTGGTTTTGTGATGCACCATCAAAAAAAAGTTCAGAGAATGTATGTATTTACTAGCTCCTCTTGATGAATGGTGGAGCTGATGAATGGTGCGAATGACTGGAGCATCCTTTTCCTGAGGAAAATGAAATAAGATATCTAAACATTGTATTGTTGTAAGCTCGATGATCGAGGGCTTGTCATGAAAGATGGATCTGTTTCTTGCAATCCATACCCCCAATTTACAATTAAGGGAAGGGATCTAATGGCTAGAAAGTTTGAATTCGATGGGCCCATGTTTTCCAAGTTGCTTCCACATTTGTGAAATGGATCGATATTTTTATAGTTAATATATTTTAGCTTTTACCTACTATTCTACACAAAAGATGTAAATTAAATTATATGTGTTAAAAATTCAACTAAAATGGGTGGAGATAGAAATAATATTTTAAACTCATAGTTTAATGTTGTTATAATTATCTATGTTGGGTACCATTTCACTTATGAGTGTCATGAATGTTATTAGGTATATATACATGTTTATGAGGTTATAAATGAATGGTATATATAAATGTATTTCAATAACCTAGGAGTCGATGCAAATAGTGTGGGTTGATGTTAGTGTGTCTAGTGGTTTATGAAGGTGTTGTTGTGCTCACCGCCCTATCGACGTCGTATGTAGTAATCTACAATGGTGCATAGGATTAATTTGTTTTATGTATTTACTACTCCTAAGATGGGACCCTTTTCCCCGGTTTCCTAGGGTTTCATTAAGCCGACTGAAGCCCTAATCACATGGCCCTTTAGGGGGGGAACTCTCCTGAGAACTGTCCTTTCCATCTAGGTGTCAGTAAGAGTAAATCCCTGGTTTTTCAAGCGGCTCTGACGAAAATTGATCCTTTCAGCGATCCCAAAGTTTTAGGTTGGAATAAGGGTTTGGAGCGCTCGTTCGCTTAAATTTTTCCTGAAGGCGTTTTCCCCCGTAGAACCCCAAAGAGGTATGTTTCTTCCCAATTCGAGAGTTTTATTAAGAAGAATGAAGACTCTTCTCCCGGGGCTACATTTCCTCACGAGTCACAAAAATCTATTAGGAGGAAAGGAGTTGGCAAAAACCTCACGTTGGGAGCGGATGTTGTCATGAGCGAGGTGGAACTCATGGTGGAGTTGGTCCTATTTGACAAGTTTGCAAGGTGGTATATAGACATGGATACCCTTAGAGATTGGGCGATCTCTGGAATGGACTCATGGACTATACTTTGCAGCTTTTTACACTAGCTAAAGGTTGGAGAGGACTTGTCTTGCGATCTTCGAAGGATGTTGTGAAGTTAATGGATGGTGTTTGGATGTGGGATTCTGGTAGACTGCACCTCATATGTAGGCCCCCACTCTTTGATGCCCGAAGGGAGAAGTCTTAAAGTTACTTGGTTGGGTAAAATTTCCTGCTCTACCTCTATAAATACGGTCTAAAGAATTTTTTAGATGTCTTGGGAACTCGATGGGGTCTTTTATTTCAGCCGACTACAGTTTCAAGGTATCTGGCATTATGAGTGTGACTTGTATTCTAGTGGAATTGGATTTGAGGGATGGGTTGTATGAGGAACTGTCAATCTCTGTTGGGCAGTCTACATACGTGCACATGTTGGACTATGTAGGTATCCCCTTCTATTGTAATATATTCCATGAACACAGGCATATGGTGAGAGATTGTAAGCTCCCTTTCAAAAAATCAGTGAGGAGTAAACCTTGGTGCAAGGGGCTTTCTATTTTGGCAAATCTGTGGGCCTAACAGGCCTAAAAGAAAATGCGACATGGAGTTTTGTGGGGCTTGTTACTATGGATAGTCACCAACCAATTGAAAATATTAGCTCTAGGGATTTAGAGGATTGTGGAGTCATTTTCTAAGCAACGGAGGATCCTATAGCTGACAACCCTAAATGAGTCTATGTTCAAGGACCCACTCTTATCGGACCGATAGTCGCCTCCCTCTCAAGACGAGCTCAAATGTTTGTCTCTGAAATCAAACACATGCTTTAGCGATCAACATGGTATGACCTTTTCCTCTTTCTCTAGTTTGTTTTTTAGGTTGCACTTTTCCTCTAAGTTGGGTTGGGCTCTTGTTGATGGTTCGAGCTCTAGTGGGAAACCTATTTCTGAAGGTTTAGATTGTTATCCTAGAGGGGATGTATGGCTATCTTTCAAATTTATTGAAGATAATAAGTTGTTTGAAGAGCACCTTTTTGAAGGTTCATTTAAGTCAGTCTTGCCTCTTTTTCGTCCTCAAGGGCTGTTTTGGAACCCTCCCTCAGTCTCGGTGATATGTCCCCTATTATTTTTATGAACCCCATGACCTCATATTATATACGAGGGCAGCTAGGCTGATGCATAGTCATGGACTCCTTTAAAGACACTTTAGATGCCACATAATACTGGAAAAACCTGGAACCTATGATTTTAGGTGAGAATTAGGGGTACTTCCCTAACATATTTGAAGATGAAGTAAAAAGACAAAAGATAAGTAATTGAATCAGCTTTCATAATATATAACATTTATGCAGAAGACATGTGTGTAAATGATTATAAAATTAGTTTCCGTGAAATTGGGTTTTCAAATTTTCAGCACATCATAACATATATGTTTGTGCGGGTGCAACAATATATGAGGTAAATGATGTCAATTTTGGATAAAATCTTGCAGACATGTAATGGACATATGGCCCTAGTGCAACACTGTTTATTCATAAATTTTCATGATTTATTATTATTATTATTAATTATTGAAGTCAGAAAAGCTCAAAATGAAAACGTTCTGTGCGGGTGCAATGCTTTAGAGGAAAAAATGAATGAAATCATTGATTTCTATATATAATATTGTAGAGATTGCTCTCTGCTAGTGCACCATATAGTTTTCTTGGCAAATGGTGAAGGCAATCAAAAGTTATATAAAAAACAACCGATGTATCTATTTTCGAAAACTAATGTGTGTCATTTAGAAAAATAATAATAAATAATTAAAACATACATTTGAAGGAAAAAATTACATATTCAGAATTGTAAGATCATACTATGCAATAATTTAAATTTTCATAAAAAATATTGTGTTTCTCAAAGCAAAACACGCCATTGAAACTGAGCATATTGATATAATTCTAAAAGACATGCAATAGCCCTAGTTTATTTGTCCTAGCCAATAGATTCGGTAGTTCGAAGCTAATTCCAAACATAATGCCAAACCTTTTTCCCGCTGAGTTTTTAAAAGTTAAAAACATGCATATGTGTTATACCTTATTCATGTTGCATATGCGCTATATCGCATATGCGTTATAACACATATGCGTTTTTTATTAACTAGCAAGGTACGAGAGTAAAAACGAGTAAATACCAAGTGGATAGTCTTTTGGAGAAACCCCATCTAAAATGAAAAGATCATGGTAATTATTGGCCCCTCCAAAGCGGTTTAGTGTGGCAAAAGGACGACGCTTAGCCTAAAATTCGTGAATGGTTGTGGATAATGAGGTCAGATTATTGGAGGTTCAAGGCACTTGTCCATGGCGCTTGTTCGTGATGCTTAAGAAATAGAAGATGCTTTTTAGACTTGATGATTGAATTTTATTGCCTAACCTTTCTCTAAGGCTCAAAACTCATATCTAGCTCTAAATTATTCCTAATGGTACCAACACATCTACTATTGCGAGATCATTTATGTTGTTTTGAAGCATTATTTTTTTCCGTGGACACACAAAAGAATCTTTTAGGGCCTAGAGACAAGGTGACATCTCTCGACTATGTTGAGGCTCCACGATGTATACATTGTGCTCAAGAACGGCTAAGGGTTTCTCCCACAACTATGTCTGGGATATGCTCATGAGGTCATGTATGGTGGATCAAATTTCATTCTTAAAACTATATTCTAAGAAGTTTTCTTTATGGTGCAAGGCCTAGGTTTCCTACCTTAACAATGTTCAAGACCCATGGATTCATATCTACTATCCAAAACCTTCCAACGACGTCCATGTCACCACTCAAAGGAAAGGGTAACTTCAAGAGGTCATGGCTGGTCATTTGAGTTGTTTTTTATGTTCATGGATTCCTAGAAGTTTTTTTTAGAGTACAATCCCAATGTTTACTCCCCCAACAATGTCGAAGGCCACACGACCCATACCTAGTGCTTGTAAGTCATGTGAGGTGATTTGAGGTATCATTTTAGGCCTTGGATGGATATAATATTCCTTTATGGACTAAGGCTTGGGTTTACTTCGCCAACCATGTGTAAGGCCTTGAGAACCATGTCTACTATTTAAAACCTCTCGATGGCATGATTATCCCTAGTTTTTGGGTAGGGATACCATTAAAAGGTCCTCCATGGTAGTTTGAAGTGTCCTTATTGACCTTCAAAGACTAAGGGATTAATTTAGGGACGAAGGCTTGGGTTTCCTCCCATTTCCATGCATATGGCCTCGAGACTCATAACTACTGTAAACAAAATAACCAATCAATCGCATATCCCTAATCTAAGGCCAAAGACCCCCTAGAGAGGTCATGTGTGGTGGATTGATACATTATTCTCTCCTTTAGATCCCTGGAAGCTTCCTTTAGTGTCTACAACCTGGGTTTCACGATCGCTCAACCATGTCAAAGGTCTCTAATCCCATCATTAGTGATCAAAACAACCTAATGGTGTCAATGCCCACACACAAAGCTAAGAATGGCCTCAAGAGGTAACATATGGTGGTTTAAGGTGTTATTGGCGGTCCTATATGCCTAGAAGCTTCATTTAGGGCCTAAAATAGAGGTTTCATCCCTTGACAATGTCTTCATTTCTCTTCCCCATATTGTGACAGGGAGATTACTCCCCCTGATCCCACTTCCCCCCCTAGTCCTCTTTATTCATATCTTTTGAGTCTTTCTTCACAGTTATCCCCTCTTGAGTTAGAGGACCTCTCTGTTTAGGAAAATGTTTTGGGGATCATATGGCCTGACCAACATGCGAGTGACCCTATTTGTTGTTTTGTAAGTGGCTCATTGGACCAGTCTCACTCGAAGGATGTTCTTGAACCTAATAGGGTTTTTTTCCCTAAGGAAGAGCCACTTCCTCTCGGGTTTTGTCACCTATTTCCTCTTATCCACCCATCACAATCGACTCAACGAGCAAGTAGTTAACTAGTATGAGGATAAAGGTGTTGCTTGTATCCTTTCCACCCCTGGGGAAGTAAGGTACTTTCTCAAACCTAGAAGGAATGTGAATATGCTTCCGATGGATAGATTCAATGGTGGTATATATCAACATACTGGCTTGGTGTCTCCCCATCTGAGGGGCAGAAGATCTTCTCTTGCATCTGCCCATGAACAAGGCCTTATTGGTGCAGGAAGGAAAAAATATATAATTGGGACTCTTAGAGTGGGTCATCCCTTAGATTTTTCCCATGTTAATGATGAATTTTAACTGTCGAGGGTTGGGGGTTCCTTCTAAAAGACTTTCCCTAAGAAGACTAGTGGAGATTGACAAACAAAAAGTCATTTTTCTATAGGAAACCATAGATACCATGGATACCATTATGATCAACCTTAAAAACCTTATGTTGGAATGGGACTTTTCTTACAATGATGGAAATGGAAGGTAGAGTGGGGTGATTAATGGCTAGAACACAAGGTTGTTTCTATGTACTAATAGTTGGACCTTTGTTTTAGGTTTGGATACTAACCTCTTCTTGGAAGAGACGGGCTTGGATTTCTCCTTTATAAATATCTATGGTATGTACCAGTAGAGAAAGGCATATTGGGGTTATATATATATATATATATATATATATATTTCAGTTTGGCTTGCTCTCCTCCAACAAAATTATTCTAGGAGGAGATATAAACTTATTCTTGGAGGATGGTGAGATTTGGGTTGTTAATGCCCACATAGACACCATGTCAAATTTCTTCTTAAGGTGACTGGATGAAAATAATTTATATGACATCCTCCCCACCAATCTTAGGAAGACGTGGAGGAATATGTGCACTGTGCTGGATAGTATAATCAAAAGGCTATACATATTTCTTGTCAATGATGGTGTTCTTCATATGGGTGCTTGTATTCATCACTAGGTGATTTTGGGTGGGGATTCAAAACCATTTTTCTAGTTCTTTTTTATATTAAGATGGGGTCTCGTAAACCACCAACACCTTTCAATTTTAATTATACTTGGATGGATGATGAGGAGCATAAGAAGTTGGTTTGTGACAAATGGGATGCATTAGAGGAATTATGGGGTCTAAAACGGGCCTTGTAAGAAAATGAGCCAACATTAAATTCTTGTGAGTTAGAATTCAAGAACCAATAGAATTTCAATAAAATGAGTCGACCATAATGGTTGACTTGATATAATTGATATAAAAAAACTACTTTTTTTGTTCGTATATTCAACATATCTCACTATGTTTTTACTCAAATTTCAAGCGGGAGGGATCGTTGGATGCAGAATTTAACTACACATCCAACGAGTACCCACATGGCATACTTTTGACAGACCCCTCTACCCCAAAAACATGAAATACCTGAAAAAATGTGATGATGATGTCATCATCATGTTTTTTCAGGTAATTCATGTTTTTGGGGTAGCGGGGTCCGTCAAAAGTATGTCGCGTGGGTAATCATTGGATGAGTACTTAAATTCCGCATCCAACGAGCCCTCCTGCTCGAAATTTGAGTAAAAACACTAGAAGATATGTTGAAAATACAAACAAAAAAAATAGTTTTTTTCTTTCTTCCTCCAAAATTAATAAATATTAGTTTATTATTTTTCTTAGGAGACCCATTTTAGACTTCATAATTCCTCTAATGCTTTTGATGCCTCTAGAAAAGAATCTGTAACCATTTAGTTCCTTGATAATCTCGAAGTGGTCATGTCTAAAACTATTACATGGGATACCAACAAAAGAAAGTCACAACAAGGAGAGCTAGTTTCCATCGAAAAAGAAAATGATTCTTTCCACGAGGTTAATCCCTTAGGCACTTTCTCGACAATTAATAAAAAAACAAATACTTGAGTTGGAAACCATGAAAATAAATATATTGGAGGAATTTGAGGTCGCTTGGAATTTTAAAAAAAGAGCCATTTGGATGAAAAAAGGGGATGAATACACCAATTTTTTTCCATAATTTTGTCAACCACAGGAAAAATATCAACACTATGTGGCAGCTAAAGGATAATCATGGTGAGCAGGTATCTATTTTTAGAAATCTGGTGGACTTGGGAGTTAACCATTTTAGCATGTTTTTTCAGGAAGATAGCGACACCTCGATGGCTTAGATGATGAGAGTAATCACACATTATCCATCTTTTGTTAATGAATAACAAAGCAAAGACAGTTTGGTACCGATCTCTCTTGAAGAACTCAAGGAGGTTGTGTGTTCGATGCAAGCGAAAAAAATCCCTGGATCGGACGGATGGCCAGTTGAGTTCTTCACATGTTTAATGGAGCTCTTTGAATATGATCTTCTCAAAGTCATTGGAGAGTTAAGGATTAACGACATAATTCTAGGGGCGTTCAATGCAACTTTTATATGCCTTATTCCAAATACGTCCCATTTAGTTAGGATGGAAGATTACAGGCCCATTTCTTTATACAAATGTATTTATAAGCTAATAGCTGAAGTGATTGCCAGAAGACTCAGGGATATATTCACAAGCACTATATCTCAAGAACAATTTGATTTTTTGGAAGGGAGACAGATTCATTGCATAGGAAGTATTACACTCTGCTAAGGTAAAAAGTTAGCCTGTAATGTGTTGAAAGTAGAGCTTCAGGTGTCATTCCCGTGAGACTTGTGTTGTATCTTGTTCGAAATCTATGTTGTATTAGGTTCAGATCTTCTCCATGGAACTTATGTCGTATTAAGTTCACTAGCTTATGTGTATTAAGTTAAAGAGCTTATGTTGTATTAAGATAGGACCTTGTCCTATTCGGGAGAGATGCTTGTACTGTGATCTTATGTTGTATTAAGACCATGACCTTATGTTGTATTAAGGTCGGAGACTTGTGTCATATTAAGTCAAATTATTCTCATAGACAGTACCGTATGAGATGGTACTCCTTAATTGGAGATGGACTTGTGTTGTATCAAGTCTGGAAATTTATGTTGTATTAAGTTTAGGGTCTTGTGTTGTATCAAGGCCACATGACTTATGTTGTATTAAGTCTTGAGGATATACTATGTGATGTATGGCTGGTCATGATCACCAGGTGCTACAAGTCTCCTTTAGGGATTAGCTACCCCTAGAGTGATTTACTTTAGCATACAACTATATGACCCGAGGTAATACATATGATCATAGGTTCAAAACAATTCTTATGAGTATGATATGTTATAGATGATTAATTAATGAAACAAATATGGACCATGCATGATTAATTAATGATAAATGAGATGAGCATAGAGATAGAGAGAGAATTCGAATTTCCCATGTATGCCTCCAAGTGAACTCAAATTAATAAGACATCAGTTGAGTCTTAGTTGTGATAAACAAGTTTCAGTTAATTAAGAAATCAACTCCTTAATTTATGCAAAGTGGTTGTTGAAGATGACACTGATGGAGAAGCACTTGTTACATTTAGTTCAGTTATGTTCAGTTACATTCAGATCAACTCAGTTACATGCAGTTCCATTCAGTTTAGTTCAATTCAATCAATTAACAATTCAGTTAGAGGCAGTTAACACCAGTGAATTAATGGAGGGTGCATATCTTTAGTGTGGGAGACAATTATGAGGTGACAACTTGGCACCAAGTCAAGGAAGGCGTATTAGGTTATGTGTGATGTTTGCACACAATTTATAGTGCCCTCCTAGTCATGCAACCATTCGCTACATTCATTGTATGACTTATTTCTAGCTTGTTATTAAAGTGTTATGCACTTGGCAAGACTAGTATAGTGTTCAGTATGACCTCTACTCTCCTTTGATCTTTTCTTAGGCAATCTGCTATCATGTTGTAATCATTTTCTATCGATTATCTATCATACTCAAAGATTGTTTGCTGGGTTTTTTATCCTTAGGATCAGTGGAGGGTTTTCGCAGGGTACATCATATGTCTTATGGATTGAAGATTGTGTGTATGAATTGTTTATGAGATCTATTTGCACTATAATTGTGGATTGAAGTTTTAAAGTTCAAGAATCTTTCTTTATTACTCAAACACTAACACAGTGATAGTAAAGGTGGACTTATTAAGAGCTTATGATAGAGTAAATTGGATTTATCTAAGACTTGTCCTGTTGCAAATTGGGCTTAATCTTCATATGGTAAATTGGATAACCTCCTATGTACAATCTATTTCTTTTTCTATTTTTGTAAATGGTTTTGCCTCTCCTTTTTTCAAACTTGAGAGGGCCTTACGCAGGGCTAGCCATTAGCCCCTCTTTCCTTTATCCTCGTTGTGGAAGGTTTGAGTAGAATTTTTTTACATGGAAATTCCGTTGGATCTTTTAGAGGCATTCATATTAGTGTACCTGTTCACATCACTCACTTGTTGTTCGTTGATAATATCCTTATATTCTTAAATGGTTTTAGATAGGAACATGTTGCTCTAAAGTACATTATGTCTATGTTCGCAGATGCCACCAGTATGAACTACAATCACAGAAATCTTCCATGAATTTAAATTAGGATGAAATTGATTGGATTCCCCCTTTACTTGACTTCTCCATTTTTGAAATTTCGAATGGCCTTAAGTATTTGGGTTTTCTTCTAAAACCAAATGATTACCACATAAGGGATTGGGCATGACTTGTTGCAAAGAGAGAAAAAGGTTGCACCTCTGGTGTAACAAGTGGTTCTCTAAAGGTGGTAGGATAATCATGTTGAAGGTTGTCAGTGAGGCCCTCCTGGTTTATTGGGTGTCTCTTGCTTGTGTTCCCTCGGGTATCATGGATCAAATCAGGAAAATTAGTTTTAATTTTCCATGGAATTATAGTAATGAAGGGAATGTACACCACTGGGTTGTTTGGAAAAATTTGTCGAGTCCTAAGGAGTTGGGTGGATGTGGCCTAAAGCACCTCCCAAGTTTTGCAAAAGCCCTAGCTATAAAGGGTGCCTGATGAATTTTGAAAGGTGAAGGGATGTAGATTGTTGTGGTCCTACATAAATATATTGCTCCTCTAAACATCAAAAAATGGTTTAAATCTAGGGATAAATCTATTAGAAATGTGTCCCATCATGGAACACCATGATCTTGGCTTTTGAAGTTGTTGGTGACTAGCTACAGTGGAAAGTTGACAATGACATGAAGCTTATAATCGACTTGGATCCATGGGTGGAAAACATAGATTCCCACTTCATATTGTTGGAAACCTTCAGGACCAAGGGTTTATCTTCTTACATCAGATTGGTGATCCAATTTATTCTATAGTGTTTCAACAGGCCTGCAAATCTACATATGATATAGGGATCCATAACGAGGAACATAGAATTTGTTGGAAGATTTTTGTTCAAAACCTTTAAAGATGTCATGTTAGATTGGTAAATAGAGCCGACGAGTTGATTTTGGGAAAACAAATCAACTAGTGGCAGCTACACACCTAGTATTTGTTATCAAGTTATTAGAGAATAAGACTTCCTTGAGGACAAATGGTGGTTTACAGCCATATGGAGTTACAACCACCATTTAAAGACAAAGTTATTTACTTGGCTGGCCTTGTAAAAAAAGGTCCCTGTGTGGGACTCAATGCTAAAAACATTTCTGCTAGTCTTGGAATATGCCCCCTCTGCAATCTTGTTGGTGAAGATATTGAACATCTTTTCATTTTCTGTAATTATTTAAAGGGAATGTGGATCTTTGCATGTCAATTCTTTGGGATCTAGTTTGTTTGGAATGGTCAAGACCTTGATAATGCTCTTGAATCCTAGAAAAATATTCACGCTTTTAAATCTTATAAAGCCCTTCCCATCATCTTCCTTTGGGGGGTGTGGACATCCAGGAATAAATTTATTTTCATGATTCTTACATCCCTCCAGTACAAAAAGCCACAAAAGGTATAACCATCCTTGGCTTGTTTCCTCAAGTTGGACTGAAGCATAAAGTTAGAAGGATTAACCAAGAGGCTATAGACAAGTTTGGATGTTGGTGTTATTTCGACAGGGCCTTGCAAGGGAACCCAACTAGGGGGGGCTGGGGGAATTTTATACCTCAATTACAATCACTGGTTACAGTTTGCAACAAGTATTGGAGCTAGCACAAACGACATAACGTAGTTGATGGCAGTGAAGTTAACTTTAAGTACGACAGTCTTGAGAAATGTGAGAAAGCTTAAAGTTTTTGGGGATTCAAGAATGAAATTGACTAGCTAAGCTAAAAGAGACCCCCAAAAACATTTTCTCACTGCCCATTATGAAGAAATTTGTAGACTGGCTTCCCTCTTTCAAGAAATCCATTTTCTTCGTATATACAGGGAGAGGAACATTGTGGCGGATCAGATGTCAAAGAGGGGCCTTCAAATTGAAGGAGGCAACTGGATCAGATAGGAGAAGATGAAGGACTCCTTGGCAAAAATGTATCTTGGACCTTTTATGAGATAAACATAGCTTTTCCACCTTTGGTGGGCCACAAAAACGTTGGTTGTGACCTGTGTCATCTCTTTGACAGTTTTGGGAGTATATCTCTACTTGAACTTGAATAGTAAGACTCTTTTATATTTATGAAAAAGGACGTTTGTAAAATATATGTATGAAGTTATTTGCTTGTTTATTATTGTGCCCAGAGGCGCTCTACAACCCACTATGAGGGAGAGATCTTGTAACATTTGTCCATATTATGTTGTAATGTTTGTTACTAACAAATAATAAAAAACAAAATTTTAATTATGGGCCAAAATAAATGACGGCTACAAAAACAACCTAATATGGGGGAGATGTTGTAATGTTGCTACCTAACAAAACAATAAAAAATTAAAAATTTAAAGAATTATCAACAAAAAAAGATTTAGGTGAGAAAAACAACACAATATGAGGAAGATGTTGTAATATTGAATTATCAACAAAAAAAATGTTGGCCTTGTCCTAAACAATGCATGGTTTTATTGTAGGTGGTTTAGGAGGGCCTTGCAAATGGTTTTAAAACCATGTGCAAGGTCTCCTAAACAACCCATGGTTTTATTGTACATGGTTTAGGAGGGCATTGGAAATGGTTTTAAGACCATGTGCAAGGCCTCCTAAACAACCCATGGTTTCAGGAGGGCCTTGCACATGGTTTTAAAACCATGTATGAGAAAGATGTTGTAATGTTCGTTCCTAACAAAATAAAAATAATAAAAAATATTATATGTGTGCCATAAATAATATTAAATATTAATAATAAAAATATTATATGTCTACCATAAATAATATTAAATATTAATAATTAAAATATTTTATGTCCACCTTAAATAAAAAGATGTGTCTTTGGTTTGAATCAAATCAATAGCTCCTTGAGTGCAATACTTGCTCCTTGAGTACAATACTTAATAAGAAGTTTGCACTTTGAGAGATTTAATACTTAATAAGAAGTTTGCACCTTGAGAGATTTGATCCCTCTCGACCCTTATTAAAGCCTAGGATTTAGATCTATGCTAGTTATTATAAAGTATAACTAAAAACCTATATATCTCAATTATTATATGACATACATAACTTATAACAACAATATTTATCATAAACTAATTGATTGAAAATGAAGCAAAAACAAGTTTATTTAAAACATATTTTTTAATCAACCAAAAAGCAAATCATTATACCAATCCTTGAGAAAGGAAATTAAAATTATAAGTTTGAAAAAGAGGTCGTTGAGAAAGGAAATTTAAACCATAAGTTTGGATAAGCGGTCATTTATTATGTGTTGTTTTCATTCATTAAACAGGAGCAGGTCTTATTGAAATGCCTCTAAAATTTAGGTGGAAATACGATCCAGAGTTAGGTTTAGGCATCCCAAATTTTCAAATCAGGATTAGGTTTTCTACCGATTGTATTATTGACTCCTCAATCACTTTTAATATATATTAAAAAATGAAATAAATCTTAATATAATTAGTGATTATTAATGTTCTACAGTTTAAGGTGTGCACAGTTGGATCTAAACTGTTATCACTATATTATTAGTGATTATATTATTATGTATTTAATGTTTAGATGGGAACATATCTCCATTGAGGTTAAATGTTAAATAATTATTGTTTTTAAATGCTTTCTAATTAAATACTTTAAATAAAATTATATTTATATACATCACAAGCCATAAAATATTAAATGGTCCACAACTAAATACTTAAAGATGATGTTGAATTTAAATATTGTCTTAAATACTCTGCATTCATACGCTTAAAAATTGCAAATACAATTTGTGCTTCGAGAAACAATGCCATTAGTTTTTTCCATCCAAATCTAAAATGCATTGTCATAAGGCACATCAAATGTGCAAAAATAGTGCCCTTCTCACTTGACTTGTCAGAAGGTCAATTTTGGTGCACGGATGAGATATCCATAAATGAGAAGGTCAACATTGATGACAGCTTCTTTAATGGTAGTAACAATTGAAAGGACTTTCTCAGTCTGTCCTCCTCAGAAATAGTTGTGAACAACAAGACAGGTGGGAAAAATATGGTGAATCTGAAAGAATAACAGTTGAATTAATGTGAATGAGGTTATTGAGAGGTGTGAGAATGAGCATAATCCACGCCAACGCGCTCATGAGCTGTAACGGCCAAAGTGAATTCAAATTTATATCACTCATATATAATTTACCAGCTGCCTTCATTCGTACAGGGTTGTCTGTTAGCATGTCGAATAATGCAGTGTGCAGGAAGTCCACACAAGTATTTAATGACCGAACTGCTTTTTTACTGTACAGTTGTGCATGCATAAGACATGGATTCCTCAAACCTCATTAATCATTCGCCACCTACTTCCTCTCTTTACAGCCAGCTTCTCCTGCCATATCAACTCCGTGGTTAGTTTTGCTGAGTCTTTCTCATCAATGCTGCTGTGCTATATTTCTCATTTTTCAGTTAGGGTATGCCAAGGTCTTTGAATCTGTGAAAACAGGTTTTTGGCAACCATGTCTAATGGAAGCAATGGAATACAAGGAGATGAACGGACTGAGGCGCAGGCGGAGAAGAAATCAGATCCCACGTCGTATAAGAAGCAGAAAGTAGCGTTCTACAAGCTTTTCTCGTTTGCAGATGGTTGGGATTACCTTTTAATGGCTATTGGCCTTGTGGGAGCTTGTGCTCATGGGGCCTCGGTGCCCATCTGGTTCATTTTCTTTGGGAAGCTCATTAATTGTCTTGGCCTTGCTTATTTGGATCCTCCGGCTGTTTCTGGCCAGGTTGCCCATGTAAGTTATCTCCTCCCAGTCCCTCCACACGAGTTGAATCGATAACCAGGGTGAAATAACGATGACAAAACCTTATTTGTGTATGTATGGTGTTGTGCAGTATGCGCTGGATTTTGTTTATTTGGCAGCTGTAGTTCTGTTCTCGTCATGGACCGGTAAGAGAGCTTTGTTTTGAATCTGGTTTCTATGAATGAATGATTTTAATAAAGTCTACTAGGCTGAGCAGCCTAAGAATCTGGTTTCTATGAATGAATGATTTTTATAAAGTCTAGTAGGCTGAGCAGTCTAAGAATCTGGTTTCTATGAATGCATGATTTTAATAAAGTGTATTAGGCTGAGCAGCCTAAAGAACCAAAAGAAGCACAAGTCTTAACTCCTTTCTATACTCTTTTTCATGTAGAATCTTTTGCTGTAAATCTTGATTAAAAGACTTGCGACTTATCTTCTTCAAAAAGATGATAGTTCTAAAGGACCAAAACAATCACAGTTCTAACTCTTCTCCATACTCATTTTCTATCTGCTGTAAAATCTAGAATCTTGACTAAAGACTTGCTATGTAGTCTGATATTATCTTCTTCTAAAAGATGGCGCATTTCAACTGTAAAAGCTTGACTACAAGACTTGCTATCTAATTGATCTTATCTTCTTCTTCAAGTCTTCTATTCATTTATTAAAAAAATAATAAAGAGAATTGAAAGATGATGCCTGTTGTGAGCCTTCTATTCATTTATAGAAAAAAATTCTCTTTGTGGCAGAGGTGGCTTGTTGGATGTATACCGGAGAACGGCAGGCTACTCGCATGAGACTGGCATACATGCGGGCGATGCTGAACCAGGATGTGAGCTTCTTTGACACTGATGCCGCAAGCGGGGAGGTGGTGTCTGCAATCACCAACGACGTTATTATAGTGCAGGATGCCATTTCTGAGAAGGTAAGGTGAATTGATGAATCTATACTGGTTATTTGATTGTAATTTCCATGGCGGGCAGTTGGGCAGGTGACGTGGGTCTGATTTGGTTTCAGGGAATTATTGCAGGTTGGGAATTTTTTTCATTTTATCAGTCGATTCGTTGCCGGATTCGCAGTGGGTTTCTCGACGGTGTGGCAGCTGAGTCTGGTAACGTTGGCAATAGTACCTTTGATTGCACTTGCTGGGGGCATGTATGCCTTTGTTGTGACAGGTCTCACGAGTCGCAGTCGAAAGGCTTACATCAGGGCAGGGGGGATTGCTGAAGAGGTGTGCATTCGCAGGCCCTTTTCATAAAGCTTTCAAGATTTTTGTCACCATGTTACCACGAATCGCACCTAACAGTGAATTTTTGGCAGATATTTGTCCTTGAGCCAAAATCATATGAACTCCTTCTGGCTTTTGGAGAGGGGTTAAACAACTTTATTGTTTTGTCTTGTAATGTGTTTTCGTCTAATTTCATTTGTCTTACATGTGTTAAGTATTGGGTAGTATTTGGTTTGTCCTGGAAGTCCAAAGTATTTTGGTTTGTGCAACATGTGTTAAGTTCTTTTCATTAACAGGGAAACCAGCCCTACAAGCCATATCTACAGGTCAAACACCTCTCAGTTTTCTACAAGCCAAATCTGAAGGTCAAACACCTAAGTTCTCATGACCAGGGAGACTAAATCTGCAGCTCCTAAGTTCTCCTGATCATGGTGACCAACTCTGCAGGTCAAACACCTCTCATTTTTCTACAAGCCAAATCTGCCGGTCAAACATCTCTAAGTTCTCATGACCGGGGAGACCAAATCTGCAGCTCAAACACCTCTAAGTTCTCATGGCCAGGGAGACCAACTCTGCAGGTCAAACACCTCCTGTCATTTCTCATGACCAGGGGAACCTGAACCAACTCTGCAGGTCTTCTCTCACTCTTCAGACATAAAAGAACTTAGGGTTCTACACTCAAACTGTTATCACTAAGTATCAGAAGGTAGAACCCAAAGTTCTGAGTTTGAATCTAGGCTGTTTCATCCCAACTATTATGCTTATGCCCCACTTAGAACAAGACAGTGGCTGCCTTTTACCACTTATCAACAGGTGATTCTCCTTTCCATGACATGACAGTTGAACCAGTCCAACAGCCACTTTGCAGTAGTGTTTTGGCTACATTTTGAAACTCCAAACCTTGATGGGGGCAGTAACAATGCTTAGCCTTCACTCTTTTTGAGTACTAAAATCCTGGTGGGGCTGTAACAACGCTCCACTTTTTTAGCACTCAAACCTTGTAGGTGCCTATCACAACGACTAGCTTTCACTTTTGGAAGATTCAAACCGTGGTGAGGATGCTTTCTTTATTTTGAAGACTCAGAACTAGTGAGGCTATAGCAATGCCCAGCTTTAAGTATTTTCAGTATTCAGTATTCAAACTCTGGTGGGGTTGTAACAACTATCTGCTTTCACTTTCACCTCCCTAAGGACTCAAACCTGGTGGGACTGTAATAACGCTTAGCTTTCACTTTTTTGAGGTTCAAGTCCTGGTGGGGCTGAAGCAATGCCCATTTTCATGAACTCTGCTGGTTTCTGCAATGCCCAAATTTTACGATTGGAATCCCAAAATTATTCAATTACTTTAGTTATGAGCTGATCTATCATATCATCAAATCTGTGAAGAGAACTGTGTAATCTCCCAAAAGGCTTATGTGGGTTCAGGGAAATACGGTCTTTGAAGAGAACTGTGTAATGTCCCAAAAGATTTGTGTGGGTTCAGTAAAATCTTGCCTTTCCGTCACAACTACAGGCAGACTACCTTGTCAGACTGATTAGGATGGTAGAAGCGTTTCTCAAAATCCCTTGTGGTTTATGTCTTTTTCTCCATAGATTGAAATGGAATCCCAAAAGTAGTCAATTTCTTCAATTATGCGATCATTTATTAATTCTGGGCTAATCTGTCTAGGCATTGATCTATCGATTATTAATTCTGGGCTAATCTGTCAGGTTGTGTTTATATAGTGAATTACTTTGGGGTCTTTGTCCAACTTTCCATGGGAAAGAGAAAGTGGCTTTTGTCTTTATTAAATTTCTGATTCTTGTTTTTACATTGCAGGTCGTCACTTTTGAATATTTTTTCAATTTTTCTTATGGATCATTGCCCAATTTTTCTTTTTTCAGTGATGATTGGAAAGTGGACTGTTTTTATTGTGAATTCCATTATTGTTGAAAGTGATTCTTGTTTTTAATCCCAACAATATCAGAAAGTGGGCTTTGTATTTATTTTGAACTTCATTATCATAAATGAAAGTCGCCATTACAATTCAGAAAGAGGCCTTTGTATTTATTGTAAACTCCATGATAATGGAAAGTGGTTCTTATGCAAATTAGTTGTTTTGTTTTGTAGTTGACATTCACTTTCATAGTAGGAGTAGTGACGGATGTTCCAATAGATAAATCTGAGATATCCCACAGTGCAAATTCATTTTACGGTTACTTTCTTTGTATGCCTCAACACTAGGAATTAGGAAAAATATATATTCCCTATCTGAACACCAGTGGATAGTCCGAGAAACTCGTGAATTTTTATTTCTGGTTGCGATTCTTGGTTCTGGTAGCAGAGGTTTCTCTTCAGCTGCTTTGATTATGCTATTATATTACTGAATTGCTCCTTACTGAATAGGGCAGGTAATTGGGAATCTTCGGACGGTGTATGCATTCGTTGGAGAGGAGAAGGCAGTTAGTTCATACAAAAATGCTTTGCAGGAGACATATACGATTGGAAAAAAGAGCGGATTAGCTAAAGGTCTGGGCCTGGGAACCATGCACTGCCTGCTGTTCTTGTCCTGGGCGTTGCTGCTCTGGTACACAAGTCGTATCGTACACCATGGCGTAATTGATGGCGGGGAAGCATTCACCACCATGCTCAATGTTGTGATCAGTGGACTGTAAGTAATAATTTGACAACTATCATTACATTTCATGGACTGTAATCTTTTTGCCTGATTGCAATGATGAGATATGTTTACTTAAAAAAAATATAGTGTTTATGTGTGATAATTGGTGGAGTCCATTATAACATGCGGTTGTATGGATACTCCAACATTTTTCTGGGGAATTGAACCTTTTCTTGGGGGAATTGAACTTGAGACCTATATTCTGATACCATGTAAGGTTTGCAGTTACACCAAAACCTGTAGTTGTTGATGAATATTTGAAACCCAACACAAGGCCCTATCACCAGGAAATTCCAGAGGTGCAGTTATACTATGCTGTTGTACAGATACTCCAACAATAACTGATAGCTAAGGCATAGATAACAGGAAATTCCAGAGGTGCAGTTATACTATGCTGTTGTACAGATACTCCAACAATAACTGATAGCTAAGGCATAGATAACAGCCAGTTAATGACATTAACTTGTGGCATTTCCTTACTCTTTTAGTTAAAAAGGAAAAAGTTAGTGGCATTAACTTGTGGTATTTCCCCTGATCTGCTAGGGAAAAATTAGGTTCATAGTCCTATCAATCACCTCAACTATAACAGAGATGTCTGGGATTCATTTTTTGGTTGTGTTCTAGTCTAAAGACCTAGCCTGTTTGTTTTATCTGTCAATAAGCTACTAAAATCTCCATGCTTAGTCAATTGTTTCTGTTTTAGTTGTCTATACATACTACAATGTATTATCACATGCACTTCATTCACCATCTCTCGTTTCTTGCAAAACAGGCATAGATGTTCTTCTTGAAATATACATAGCTGTTCTTGAAATTTTCCCAGCTTCATGATGCCACCCACTACTACGTGATGATGAAAACTTAGCCGGAAGAGTTTGTGCAGGTCTCTTGGACAAGCAGCGCCGGATATAAGTGCATTCGGACGGGCTCAAGGTGCTGCGTATTCTATTTTTGAAATGATAAACAAAGGCTCTTCTGCAAAGTCTAGCGCTGGTAAAGGCACTAGACTACAGAACGTAGAGGGAAACCTTGAGTTAAGAAACGTACGCTTCAATTATCCGTCTCGTCCAGATGTTATCATATTTGAGGATTTGAGTTTCAGTATTCCAGCGGGGAAGGTGGTTGCCATTGTGGGTGGCAGCGGATCTGGGAAGAGCACTGTTATCTCCTTCATTGAGCGCTTCTATGACCCAATTTCAGGTACTATAGTCAACTAGCCTTTTAAGTTTGATATTTTTTAGCATTTTCTGCTAGTTGATATCAACCTGGGCAAGATATAGTTTTATGGTTTTGACAAGATATGTTTTTATGGTTTTGATAGGTCAAGTGATGTTGGATGGGCATGACATTAAAAGCTTGGAGTTGAAATGGTTGAGGGGGCAGATTGGTCTGGTAAATCAAGAACCTGCATTATTTGCAACGACCATTAGGGAGAATATACTTTATGGCAAGGGTGACGCAACTACGGATGAAATAACGCAGGCTGCAAAGTTATCAGATGCTGATCTTTTCATTAGTAATCTTCCTGATCGCTATGAAACGCAGGTAATTTACAAGAAAATCTCCAACTCTAATTGTTTAAGTAATTTACTTGCCATAATCAACTGGCATAGATCATCCATATTAACCCAGTATCTATTAAAACCTAGTGAGAATTTTAAAAATTCCAAGTGCACATTTCACACAGGCAGGAAGCATTCTAGGGTTTTCCCCACCTGGGCTATACAGTACCAAGTTTCTCTCCACCCAATTAATGCTGATTATCACCCTTCACCTTGCAGGTTGGTGAACGAGGGGTCCAGTTATCTGGCGGGCAGAAACAGCGAATAGCAATCTCTAGAGCTATAGTTAAAAATCCATCGATCCTCCTCCTGGACGAGGCCACCAGTGCTTTGGATTCAGAATCTGAAAAAAGCGTGCAAGAAGCCCTCGATCGCGTCATGGTTGGGCGGACAACAGTAGTAGTCGCTCATCGCTTATCCACTGTAATAAATGCAGACATTATAGCAGTAATTCAAAATGGTAAAATTGTGGAAACTGGCGATCATAAAACGCTGATATCCAAAGAGGGAGCATATGCAGCCCTCGTCAAATTGCAGGAATCGAATAAAGGCGTTGTAGATGGTCCATCGCTCTCTCGTCAGAAAAGGTGTGGGTGGGATCATGGCCTTGGCAACCCTCTGATCAGTTTAGGCAAGAATACACTACTCAGTAGTGTTGCATTAAATGCAATATAAGTTGGGTTATAAACCATCCTGTTATATATCCAGCATATAGTGCAATCAATGCAACACTGTTGAGTGCTTATGGATTGCATGCAGCAATATATGTTTGGGATATATACAGTGGGATCTTGAATGTCTCTGATCTGATGGCATATATCTCAGCTTATATTGCAGTACATATATCTAAATTTATATTGTAACCAATGCAACACTGTTTGGTGTTTATTGATTGGGTTGATTGCCTGAAATCTTTGCCCATTTTCTTAGCAGATTTGAAGTAATTAAGAGGATCCTTTATCCAGTTATTGATAGATTTAATCTGAAAAAGTTCTCTATGCTTTGCTTATATGCACACGGATTGACCTGACGTTCTCTATTGGAATCTTGATGCAGTACGATTGTTTCACGAGGTGGTGGCTCTATCTCGCAAAGAACATTCAGTTTCGGAGCATCGGAGAAGGAGGCATCATTGGGAACAATTTCCAGGCGTTTTGGTTCAGAGAAGAACGAGATGGACAAACCTGAGAGTGTTTCTTTTACTCGATTGGTCAAAATGACTGCCCCAGACTGGATGTGCGGTGTTCTTGGTATGTCGGGAGCAATATTTGCAGGAGCCCAAATACCATTGTTTGCCCTGGGGGTCACTCAAGGCATGGTGTCCCTCTACAGTGCAGATTACAGTTACACCAAAAGTGAAATACGCAAAATTTGCTTGCTTTTTTGCACTGCTGCTGTGCTCACAGTCTTTGCACATCTGGTGGAACATATCAACTTCGCAATAATGGGCGAACGTCTTACGTTACGTGTGAGGGAGATGATGTTCGCTGGTGAGAATTACATCCTTTAATGAGAAACAGCAGTTGCAAAACTCTGGTGCGGAATTTTTCACATCACACGTAGGTTGCTAAGTTTATTAGTATAACCCCAGACTGTCTAGGGATTCCACCAGATTTGAGCGTGTGATTTAGGTTTTCTAGGGGACAACAAGCAGATGGTTTAATAGATTGAGATAACGATGGTTTAATAGATTCATATGTCATAAGTGAGAAAAATGGAGAGATGCAAACCTTGTAGTGCTTAAGGATTCAAAATGAGCTAACCCTCAAGCATTCTTATTAGATTCATATTTCATAAGACAGAAAAATGGAGAGATGCAAACCTTATAGCCCCTAAGGATTCAAATTAAGCCAACCTTTTAGCATTTTTATGAGATTCATATGTTATAAGAGAGAGAAATGGAGAGATGCAAACCCTGTAGTGCCCAAGGAAATCAAAATGAGCCAGCTACCCTTGAGCATTGTTTTGAGATTCATATCTCATAAGAGAGAAAAATGGAGAGATGCAAACCTTGTAGTGCCTAGGATTCACAATTATTGAACTTTTCACCTTGAATTTTCTTATCCTTCTAAATGTTTAATAGATTTTCACATTGAACATTTTCCTCACTCACCCGCAGAAGTTGTAAAACACCTAGCTTCTCTTTGTTCAACACAAAAAAATGGTGAGGTGCGAGGGTTAAAGGATTTTCAGTTTTGCATCTTGATTTCTTTTTTTTAGTGCTTAATCAATCTTGAAATTGTTCTAGTGTCTCAGCACTTTGAAATAATGATAAGAATTGTAATTGTCTCAGCAATCTTGCGAAATGAAGTGGGGTGGTTCGACGATAACAGCAATAACAGCGGCCTGGTGTCTTCTCGCTTGGCGTCAGACGCAGCATTAGTGAGAAGTTTGGTGGTAGATCGTGGGAGCATTCTACTGCAAAACTTGTCGCTCATTGTGGCAGCATTTATAATTGCATTCATCGAGCAATGGCGTATCACCCTGGTCATATTGGCCACTTATCCATTCCTCGTCATTGCCCAGATGTGCGAGGTATGCAAACTAGTGCCCATTATCAATAAGAAGCTTATGATTCTCGTTACAAGTCGTTTGATTTTGGTATCATGTCTGTATTTTACCTTATAATGTATTCATTTTGATCCTGGATTTATTAAGAAGTTCATGGAGATCAAATTTATTCATATAAGCTCAGAGAGATCAAACCTTTATATTACCGTTTTTTATGGTTTTACATCTTTAAATCATTCAATTATATTGAGTTTAATAGATATTGAGTTTAGTAAATTTTAATTAACATGGATCTATACAAATTTGAACGTTTAACATGGATCTATACAAATTTGAACGTTTAAAAGATATTGAGTTTAGTAAATTTTAATTAACATGAATCTATACAAATTTGAACAGTGAAGATTTGGTCTTCAGCAAATTTTTTTTTTTTTGTAAAAGACGAAATTTTGAACAATATTAAGTTCATTAGGGTTAGGGTTTTCTTAAATTAAAGTTTAAATATATTTATTTTATATTAAGAAGTTATTGAAATTTGTTTGAATTTATTGAAATATTACAGCCTCTAAGCAGCAAGTAAATTGATGCAAATCATTCATATAACTCCTTTATGGATGTTTTTATTTGAGAGTTAGGGTGGATTACAAATGTACGATTGAGATTATGGCAGATGTTCAAAATTTGAATAAACAATTATAAAAAAAAGTAATATAAAAAATAACTGCTACCTTATTAATGGATAACTGGTAGCAATGCATGGATTACTCATAAGTAATAATAGGTAATGAATGGATAACCAACACTTCATGGCAGATAATTAGAAGAATGTGAATTAAAAAGGAAAATAATATAAAAAAACCTGTTTAACTAGAAGAATATAAAAATATTTCCAAACTATTTTTCCATTACATAACTATCTATCAACCTTTTAATCCCTATGCACATGATCCTTATCTAAATAATAATCCAACTACAAACTATGTGGATGTACTAAGCTACAAACTATGTAGATGTAAAGTTTAGATAACAAGTCTCTTCTGAATTTTTTGATATTATTAAAAATTTAATTAAAGTTCTTTGAATTTATTAAGTCATTAGCAAGTTTTAAAAGATTGTTATAATCTTAACATCTCCAAAATATTGGATATAATTAAGTTTTCTTTCATATTGATAAAATTTCACAGTTTTTAGGCAGTTGAAAATATGCAGACGGTGAATATTTTAACTCAATAAACTTGTCTTCTAATTAGAGAAGGTTTGTTTGCAACTTTTTTGAATTTATTAAATAAATTTTCATAGCCTTTAAGCTGATGTGTGAAGTATGCAAACTGATTCGTATTAATTAGTGATTCTAAGTCTTAATCACAAGCCTCTTAAATGGAGGCCAGGTTTGGTGGATTTATTAATTTTTTTAATGATTTGTGACATATGCAAACTGGTGCATATTATTCATCTCAAGCTTCTGTGTATAAACAAGTCTCGTAATTAGAGTGTTGAATTTATTGAAGTATATTAATGATTTGTGAGGTAATAAACTGATCGCAAATTATTTATGTGAAGCTTCTAACTTCCAAGTTTTATTAGGGTTAGGATTTGTTTGAATTTATCAAGATTTAAGTAAGTTTACGTTGCTTTTATTAAAATTTCACAGCGTTTAAGCAGAGATGTCTGCGGTTTCAAACTAGTGCATACTACTCATGTAAATCTTCTGAGCCTTAATAACAAGTCTTCTGATTTTGGGAATCCTGTGTTTATGTTTGTTTTTCCATAACAGAGGTTCTTCATGACAGGATATGGGGGAAACCTGAGCAAAGCATATCTAAAAGCCAATATGATGGCGACCGAAGGGGTGAGTAATATACGAACAGTGGCGGCATTCTGCGCCGAAGAGAAACTAATCGACATGTTCAGCAGAGAACTAGCGGAGCCACGGAGAAAAGCTTTTATGCGCGGGCAAATAGCAGGATTCTTCTACGGATTTTCACAGTTCTCCATGTTCAGCTCCTATGGTTTGGCCCTATGGTATGCCTCCACTCTCATCAAGCACTACGACGCATCATTTGGGTCTGTGATGAAAACGTTCATGGTTCTCATAGTCACTGCCCTGGGCATGGCAGAGACGCTGGCTGTTTGTCCGGATTTAATCAAGGGCACAGATGCTGTGAGCTCCGTATTTGAAATCGTGGACAGGAAAACAGAAATCCCTCCTGACGACCCAAGTGGCGAAGTCCTGACTCAAGTACGAGGGGTGATCCAATTGAAGCATGTGGATTTCAGCTACCCCGCGAGGCCTGATGTTAGGGTTTTTGAGGACTTCAATCTTGTAGTGAAAGCGGGCCGATCTGTGGCACTGGTTGGTTCCAGTGGCTCAGGCAAAAGTTCGATTCTTGCTCTGATTTTGAGATTCTACGATCCAAATGCAGGCAAGGTGATGATCGACGGCAAAGACATCAAGAAATTGAACCTGAAATCGTTGCGTAAACACATAGGTCTGGTGCAGCAGGAGCCTGCCCTGTTCGCCACTACCATATTCGATAACATCATGTATGGAAGAGATGGAGCCACAGAGGTTGAGGTTATCGAAGCTGCTAAACTGGCCAATGCCCACAACTTTATCAGCAGTCTGCCAGATGGGTATCGGACTGAGGTGGGTGAGAGGGGAGTTCAGCTGTCAGGGGGGCAGAAACAGAGAGTAGCCATTGCTAGAGCAGTGCTCAAAGATCCTGCTATTCTACTTTTAGACGAGGCTACCAGCGCCCTTGATGCTGAATCTGAGAATGTTGTGCAACAGGCATTGAACCGGCTGATGAAGAACAGGACTACTATTATGGTAGCCCATCGTCTGTCTACTGTTCAGAATGCGGATGTCATTGCTGTTTTGCAGGATGGTAAGATTGTTGAGCGAGGCTCTCATGCCAGTCTCCTCGACAAGGATGGTGCCTATTCAAAGCTCATCAGTCTTCAACAACATCAATGACTTAGCTATTTTAGCCTTCCATCCTATTTTCATATTGGATTTCATAAAACATGGATGGATTGATGAATCTGTACCAGATTAAGCTTGTATTTAATAGTGATACGTTACAGATATTGTGATGTTCCTTATTCCAAAAAGGAAAAAATATTATTGTTAAAACAACTAATAGTTTGTTGTTTTTGGTTAGATCTGAATAAAATTACACATTGGATTGTCTGTAGGGTATGGAGCAGTAAACAGATTGTAAAAAGTGGGAGTTGCTTGATGGGCCACATGGTAATAAGGTTATGGGATTGGAGACTTGGTAGATTGCCAGTGAGATGAAAACACTGATTCATCAGACGACGGTCATGTATGAGGGGCCTTGCTTTTGTATTTTCAATAAATATGCAATGCATCACCTTCGAGAATGCAGGTGGCATTTGGTAAAAGCTAAAATTGCAAATAGCTGTATGAAGTTTCCAGAACGTCTACATAATTTTGAGGTGATATGGAATGTTGCTGTGATTGGATTGTGTAGCTTCATTGAGGCTGTGCACAATATTGGGATCATAAGAAGAAACCGACTAAATTTGATGAAATGAATATTGGTTTAAAAAATTTCAGGAGGTATCTGGAGTACTGCCTGCTTTTAGTAAAGTAGTAGTATAATAAAATTAGTATTATAACAGGTGTAACTAACTAAATTTATTTGAAATGAGTATTAATTTTAAATTACAATATGCATGTATTTTCTAGTCCTTCCATGGCCTTGCATAATCTTCTTGTTTCTGATTACTTTCAATACATATATAAACTACTATATATATCATAAAGTAGTCATATTATAATCTAGCATATTGATATTATTGATGGATGGAGAATGTGGATAGGTATTAGTATCTAATCTAGATATACTATATTCATTCAATTTTGAAATTATTTTTTATAATTTAAAATATTCAATTTTGAAATTATTTTTTATAATTTAAAATAAAAAAATTCTATTATGTTAAAAAGTATAGTTGTGTATATAGTGTAAAATATTGAAAGTTATAATTTTTTCATAATTTTATTATATATTTAAAAAAAATAAACCTTGTATAGAGGTGAAAAATAATGATGAAAAATAATATTGTATCATATTACACAACTAAAGATTAAAAACAAAACAAATTTTAATTATTAAAGCAAAAAAAAGATTATTTATAAGTTGGAGATACACATATTAAGTTTTATAAGAGTTAAAGAATGCCAAAAGTCTCCAAAGTGAGCACAGATTTCATTTTACCTATTAATCTTTCTTAGAGTACTCATGATAGGCTGTACAGATTTCATTTTACCTATTAATCTTTCTTAGAGTACTCATGATAGGCTGTATACAAACCTGGTTTTTGGATGCATGTGTTGAAAGTATTCTCTTTGGTTTGAAATGGATAGTCTCATGATTAAATTTGGTGTATTTATGTATATATATTTTTGGTGTAGAAAGCTATCCTATACATCATTTTATTCAATAAGTTAGATATACTTTATGTTGTTACAAGAAAAACATCATGTTAGGAACATCATATTTGGTTTGTAAGTGCTGACATATAATGTGTGATTATGTAGATCTGTTTAATAAGGTTTCTTTCAGATCAACATAGCTGCCCACAAGTCTATGAAGAAAACAAAGATGCACCTGATTTCCATGTACACATTCAAAGATTTAATGAAAAAATATTGTAATGCATATACTAATATGCAAACAAATAATCAAAAGAAGTAATATTAATTATTTTTAATGTACTATTTAAATTAAAAAAGCTTGTAAGAAAGTTAGGAATGTGACGCCAATCCTTCCCTAAGAAACAGTTGGTAGTTGAACTGTTCGGTATTCCTCCAACACTTATACATATGTGAGTCCATTGATGTGGTAAGAACACAGAAGGGAGGAGGTTATGAATTCTTCAGTTAAAGCAGTAGAGGTTGAGTGAAGCTCCTCCAACAGTTCTACATATGTGAGTCCATTGATGTGGTAAGAACACAGAAGGGAGGAGGTTATGAATTCTTCAGTTGAAGCAGTAGAGGTTGAGTGAAGCTTGGAGTCATAGAGAGCCTCAGTTGAATGTTGTATGAGAGCCTTCTATATTTAATAAATAAAATTTTCAGAATTGTGGTTTTTCTTGTGAATAATGTGTGGTTTTTAAATGTGTTTTCTGCGTTTTTGTTTTAATTTACTAATGAATATGTATTGTTTTGTTGTACATCTCTGTGTAGAGTATTTTGAATTTTTTTCTATCAAGTGGTATCATAGTTGATTGAACTTACAGTGAGGAGGACCAGAGAAATCATAATTGTAGACTAAGTAAATTGTAAATAATGTTTAAATAAAGAACACACAAAAGAGATCTCAGATGAGAATTAGAATGACGGTAAATAGAGGAAGGGATCTAGAGCTTACACAAATTGAATCTCCAAGTCTTCGATGGCCATTATGCATATATATATTTTTTAGATTGACCTATTTGCTCGACCATTTGCACCAATAGGATGGCGGGCAACGTCGAATGTGACCCTCAAGCGAGCACTCCGTTTTTTTTTATTAATTAAAAAACAACACTAAATAAGTAATCAATACAAAAAAAAATTAAATAAGTAATAATAGCGAAGTAAATGCCTTTCTTGAGAAATGCAAATATCATAATTTGTTTTCTCTTTCAACATCGTTTGATTATCTCCTTTAGCATCGTTTGATTATCTCCTTTTGATGAATTTCATTGCGCTCCATCTTTTTCCAAGAGTTCCAATAATATCGTTGAAACAATACAAGTCCCAATCATTCGTTATAGTCTATAGATAGATTATTTTAGGGAAGCTCTTATACTCACTTTGGCTTCAGGTTTAAGATTAGCTCAAAGTCAATCGGATAACACAACATAAAGAATTTAAAGTGATAATAAAATATAAATGCATGAAAAGTTAGATAGCTTGGAGTCCTAAAACATTAGTTCTAAATCAATGAATTATGTATTTTTGAGTTAATAATAAAATTAGAACAATGAGTGAGATATTAATTTTGGGTAGATAATTATTTTACTTCTTAGTTAATTAATAAAAACAACTTTTATGTACTTCTAAAATCTATGCATTTGGAAATAGAATATTATTAATTTGAAATCTATGCATTTGGAAATAGAATATTATCTAATAATATTATTAAGATGCATTGATTTCAATGATATTACATTTTGTATCATATCATTCTTGCATTACATTGATTTCATAAATGTTCTTCCTGTTATTGTCAGGATGCATTGCTCATCTATGCACTTAGATGGATATTTACATTTTTATCTAACATCCTTCTAATTTGAAATATGTGCATTGGGAAATGCAATATGATAAAATAGTATTGTTAAGATGCATTGCTCTTAGTGTTATTACATTTTGTATGATATCATTCAATTAAATAGTAGAAACCCTAATTTAATTCAATTACCATAGTAGGAAGGGTCAGATGACTCTTCTCTAAGCTCTCTTTTCATGACAATAACAAAATATCGAGAACAATAAGTCGATCCTTTGTCGGGCTCCCCGTAAATGTGAATACTATGTTTACAAGGAACCCTTCCTTAGGCTTCCTCTCAACTTAAATACTAGATTCATGAGGAAGGGTGGGTTGAATCTTCCCTATGCTCTCTCATGATGAGAACATTATGCTTGAATATGGGTATTATGACCCTTCCTAGGGTACCTCTTGACGAGAACACAATATTGGAGAAAATTCCATTCAACCATTTCTTGGCCTCTCCCTCTATGTGAATATTATGTATGAGGAAGGGTCAACCAACCCTTCCATAGGATCCATCAATATTCTTGAGGAAGGGTCAATTAACTCTTACTTGTGATTCCCATTGAGTAAATCTTAACCGACCCTTCCTCTAGCTCTCCCTCAAAGAAAATAATATGTTAATTGAGAAAGGATCGACCGATTCTTCCTTGAGCTACCTCTAGAAACAAATACTACGTTGGAGGAAGGGTTGATTGACCCTTCCCTTGGATTCCCCTCAACAGAAATACCATGCTAAAGGAAAGAACAATCAACCCTTCTCTAGGATCCCCCACAATGAGAATATTATGCTCAAGGATGGGGTGTGTCAACCTTTCCTCGAGATCACCCTTCATGAGAATTATGCTTAAGAAATGGACAACTAACCCTTCCTAAGCCTCACCCTCAACATGAGTACTATTCTTGAGGAAGGATTGACTAACCCTTCCTAAGTCTCACCCTCAACATGAATACTATTCTTAAGGACAAATTGACCAACCCTTCCTTGGGATCCCCCTCGACATGAACACTATTATAGAGGAAGGGTCAATAAATCCTTGCCTAGGCTCCCCCATGATGATACTACTATACTTGAGGATGGGTATGCTGACCCGTCTAGGGGATCCCCATTAACTAGGATACTATACTTGAGAAAGGGTCAAATGACATCTCCTTTGGCTCACCCTCAACATGACTATTATTCTGGAGGAAGGGTTGACTAACCATTCATTGGGATCCTCCCATACATGAATACTATGCCAAAGGAAGAATTGTTCCACCCTTCCTCTATCTCCCCCTAAATGTGATCAATATGCTTGAGGAAGGTTTAATCAACCCTTCATCAAGTTCCCTCTAGATGATAAAAGTAATATTGAGGAAGAGTTGACCTATCCTTCCTCAAGATCCCCCTTGACACAAATACTATGCTTGAGGAAGGTTCAATCAAACCTTCCTAGCTTCCCCTAAACATGAATATTGTGATAGAGGAAGCATTAACCCACCCTTCCTTAGGCTTCCCTTTGACATAACTATTATGCTTGAGAAAGGGTTAACTAACCCTTCCCTAGGATCTCTCGCAATGAGAATATTGTGCCTGAGGATGGTTTTGTTGACCCTTCTCTAGGCTCACCTTTGATTAGAATATTATGCTTTATACAGGGTTGGATACATTTCATCAAGCTTCTCCTCTACGTGAATATTGTGCTTGAGGAACGATTCATTGATCCTTTCTTAGGATCCCTCTCAACAATAATAGTAAACTTGAGGAAGGGTCACTTGACCCTTCCTTTGGATCCTCCTTGATGCAAATAGAATCCTTGAGGAAATTTCAACTGACCCTTACACAACATCCCCCTCAACGTAGATAGTATGTTGGAGGAAGGATTAACCGTCTCATTCCAAGGATACAATGCAATAAGAATACTATGCTTGAGAAAGGGTTGGTTAACCCTTTCACATGATCCTTATACTCACGAATACTATGCTTAGGAAGGGTTGACCAATCCTTCCTCAGGATCTCCCTCGATGCAATACTAAGCTTGTGGGAGGGATAACCAACCCTTCTATGGAGAAGGCCAAAGAAGGCTTTATTTTTATTTTTGGTAATGAAGCATTACATTACCTTACCTCACAAAATCTCCCCCATTTCAAGCTGATATCACCTTACTCCTCTTGGTGCAATTAGAATATATACAAATTTATTATGACAATATTGGCTTTAAAACCAACATAGATCCATGTTAAACCTCAATCCATTAAGCACCAAGAGGGATATACATTTTTTTAATTACTTACTTTTCATAATTTTTTTTATTTTATGAATAGACATGATTTTTTTTTTCTAACTGAACAAAACAAACTTAAATGTTAAACAAAACATAATCAACAAAAATAAACCATAATCCAAAAAACCAACATAGATAAAGTTGAAAGGAATAGAGAATGCAAAAGTACTTGTTTAACGGCCACGACATCACTAACCCTTCGATTTCAGCCAGCAGGCCTCAGCGGTTGCCAGACTTAGAGGATTCAACAGTTTTCCACGTGTGGGATTTCCCTATAACATATATATCCCCATGTACACCAAGGCCAAACCACCAGCAAAAGCTGAAGTGGCAGACGTCACTCAGCCAGTGCAGCGAGGGCGAAAAATACTCTACATGCTGTAGAGCATTAAATGCGACGGCGGTTGCACTGTCCGCCGTTGGATCTTACTTTGGAAAGGATCCGACGGCGGACAGTGCGACCGCCATCGCATTTAATGCTCTACAACATGTAGAGTATTTGTCGCCGTGCAGCGAGAGGAAGAGGTGGCGACGGCGGCTGGTTCTGCCACAAAGAAGAGGAAGAAAAGAAAGCAAAACAAGCCGGAGCCGCCTACCGACGAGAAGATAGAAAATATTCTGAAATGTAAAGGGTGTAAAGCCAAAAGGGTGAGGAAGAAGGCGGCGGCAGTGGCGGCGGGGTCATCGTCTGAGAGTGCCCCGTCTTCAGGAAGTAATGATCAGCTTAACATGTAGCAACCTGAACAATTTCCCTTTCATCAACTTACCTATAACTTCCCTGAGCATCTGCTAGCTCAGAATCCATGTTAGCAGCAGATTGGCCCATTGGCGTCATTTCTGCCACCTTAGCAATACCTTGACCCATCCACGTCATTTCCCCCACCCCAGCAATATTCCGG
Source organism: Pseudotsuga menziesii (assembly GCA_001517045.1). Classification (NCBI taxonomy): domain Eukaryota; kingdom Viridiplantae; phylum Streptophyta; class Pinopsida; order Pinales; family Pinaceae; genus Pseudotsuga; species Pseudotsuga menziesii. The sequence continues at coordinate 379,945 of LPNX010078537.1, read as the reverse complement.
CCCATGCGCGTTTCCGCCACCTCAGCAACCTCCTCAGTATATGTTTGACCAAGAACGCCCCATGGCGGTTCCTTCACACACGTTTCCGCCACCTCAGCAGCCTCGTCAGTATATGTTTGGCCAAGAACATTCCACAATGGTTCCTTTGATGTAAGTTGGGAGTATCCCTCTGCGTTATCAATACTCAGTTTGCTGCAGTCGTATTATCAATACTCAGCCTGCTGCAGAGCATTTAATACGACTGCAATAGGCATCCTAACGGTTGGATTTTAAATAATTTTAATCCAAGAGTTAACATACCTGCTGTAGTTGCATTGAATGCTTTGCAACAGACTGAGTATTGATGACCGATATAACCAATAATATTAATCCCACCACCATGTATGATAACACTACATATAATTCAACTCAACTCAACCGATCTACAACCACTTCTATAACATCCTACAAGCACTTGCACAACCCCCTTGGAGAATATAACATCCTTGGAAAAGAACAACATGATCTTGACCCTTCAGAGCAAGCCCCCATAGCTACAAGATTGGATCCTTAAAGTGGTTGGGCAAGGTTGCCCATGAGCCTCACAAGGAACCCAAAGTGCCACGTGAGAATAAAACCCCTTCCGCAAAGAAAACTTGAATAAATGAAGATAATAGTAATGTGGCAAGCTACGAAAGAGAAAGGATGAAAGCCAGAGGAACTTTTAAAGGTGAAATGAGATGGTTTAATCAAAAGGTGATGGATGTCCAGTAGGTTTTGAAGAATGGTTGAGTTTTTAATTTTTTTTTTAATTAACTTTTGTTAATGAAGTATGGACACTCTTGAAATTTAAAAGGTAAATAGTTGTTATTTATTATTTTATACATTAAAATGCTATTATTTCATAAAATTAAATATCAGTAATGAATTGTAATTTGTTTTTCTTACATGTTATTAATATATATATATATTCTTTTTATATTAATATTAATATTTTTGTCATGATTTAGTTGTCTCTCTTTTTGTTAGGTAAACTTGATCTGCTTATGGTTTTTGGGCTCATGATAATGGCTCATTATATTGCTTGTGAAAAAACCTATTTAAATATTTCAAGATAAACTTTGTATGTGTGTTTGGTTTAATCATCATGTTTTTATGTTTTTTATTATATTTTTGTAAATTATATTTTTATAATATGTGAGACAAGATATGAGACTCTTCAATGTTTCATATAGTTATTATAAATGTATTTAAAAAAAACAATTCTTATTATTATGAAGAATAAAATTAAGCTTTAAAGTTTTGCTCGAAAAAAATTAAAATTTAAAGTGATAAAAAAACAATATTAAAATTAAAAAGAATATTAAAATTTAAACATATTTTTTTTTTATAATTTACAAAATATAAAATCAAATTTTCAACCCTTAACTATAAAAATAATTAAAAACTAAAATTATTTACATAATATAAACATAATAACATTTTTTTTAAAATCTACTATAAAATCCCAAATATATTGAAAACCATCAATAATTATATATATGCGAGATAGTAATAGTTACATAGCTTAATTTAACATAAAATGAGTGAGAAAGAAATTGGTATTGTGATTTTTTTTTCACAAAATTTATATATATGAGATATGAATGGGTACATAGCCTAATGTAACATAAATTAGTGAGAAAGAAATTGGTATTACCACATGAGTGAGGTTTTGTGATTTTTTTTAAACAAAATGTTATTAGAAAAAAATGGTTTCATAAAAATAAATCTTTTTTTTAATATCATAAAAATATTTATTGTTAAAATTTATTAACCTAAATTTATTTTAGTCTTGAATTATAAATATCAACATAGATTTAAAAAACTATTCATTTTAAATTTAATAAATTTGAAATTAAAATAAATTTAATTGTTAATATTTTATTAATACATAATAATATAAATAATTATGGCAATCAAATATATATAATTTAATCAAACATAAATAAGAGGAAATACTTTTCCTCCCTAGGTGGAGAATAAGATTTTACTTCCTTTGGAAAATTGATTTTGATAATAAATTGTTTTTAGAGGTGATTGAAAATTTCATCTCTTCCTTCAACACAATTGTTCTCCTTGTAAATAAACATACATAGTATTTGGTTTTCTTCTTGTTGATTGTCAAAACCATCACACACCTTTTCTCATGGTGATTACTCGTGAACATTACAACCAATCTTGGAATCATGAGAATCATGGGTCCACCATGTTGACATGGTCGTCATTTTTCATGTTTATGTTGTGATTAGTGTTGTTTTTTTGTTCAAAGATTTGATAATTAGTAGATAAAGAAATTTATTTGAACATATTATCAATTAGCATAACTATATTATTAAAAGTGGTTGATATACATTGATTCATGCCATTATACACATTTTGTTTTATCAATGACGCTAATCAACGTATATCAATCACTTTTAATAATGTGATTATGCTAGTTGAAGATTGACATTCAAAGGGAGGATTAGTAGATTTTCTAATTAAATTATCAATATCAATTATATTAAAATATATACGATATTTGACTATGGTTGACCATGATTGATAATGGTGGACCTTGGTTGACCATGGTTCACTATTGTTGACCACGGTAGGTTATGCCATTAACAATGTTTGACTATGGTTAGCTATGTTTTAAAAATGATGGATGACTATAAGGTTGACTTTAGTTGTTCTTGGTTGACTATGGTTGATTATATTTAACTTTCATTGATCCCTATCTGACCGTGGTTGAATATATTTAACTATCATTGACTATGTGTGGTTATGGTTGGAAATGGTTGATGATGGTTAACCATAATTACAACAAAAGTTAATATGGTTGATTTTAGTTAAACACAGTTGACTTTAGTGGGCCATGATTTATGATGGGTGAGAAAGTATGGTTGACCATGATCAATCATCATTGACTATTTTTTACCATGGTTAACCATGTTTGTTTATAAAACATGGTTTGGCAACAATTGATTATGGTTAACCGTGTTTCACTGTGTTCGACCATGGATGACAATGGTTGACTATGATAGAGTATGGTAGACAATGTTTACTATGGTTTACAATGTTTTATCAACGATGAACTTGGTTGACTATGGTTGACTTTGGTTAGTGAAGTTGTTGTTCTTGGTTGACTATGGTTGATTATATTTGACTTTCATTGATGCTTATTTGACCATGGTTGAATATATTTAACTATCATTGACATGCACGATTGTGGTTGGAAATGGTTGATTGTGGTTAACCACAATTACAACAAAAGTTAACATGGTTGATTTTAGTTAAACACAGTTAACTTTAGTGGACCATGATTTATGATGGGTGAGAAAGTATGGTTGATGTAACACCCCCTCAGTACGCAACTAGAAACACTAGAGTGTAAGTAAAAAAAAAACTGTAACTACTATCCCAGCCTCATCAAATTATAAATGAAATTAATAATGCTAGGAGACTGAAAGTGTGTACGACTAAAACGATCATTGGGGACGAATTCCACTAGGGGGAGAGAAGAAAAAGATTGGGGAGCCTTGGGAACCCGATTGATGACTTTTTAGCATCATCTTGAAACCTACGAGTCCAAGTTAAATGTGAGCAACTTGTGTATTGCATGCTTACAACATTAAGTAAATGGATAAACGCCTATCCTAAAAAACAAAACTAGTACTTTTAATCCAATTATTAACCTTTGGCAATTGAATGTGATAAACGTATAAAATAAACTATTTATTTAGTTGATACCTCCTAGATAAGAGGATGCCTTCACGGTTCCCTACCATAAAGGATTTACTACGAAAAAAGTAATACCTTTGACATAAGGTAAATATGAATTTCACCTTATACAATTAAGGACTGCATTGATTAGATGTAAAGGGAATCATTGTATGTTAATCAAATAAAAAGTGTTAGGATATTTAGACACTTAGGAGTTAGTTAAGATCAACTTGTGTATTATATATGTTAGGTAAAAGTGTGTTTCTTTAGTATGCATTTGTAAATATTCTATTCCGACGGTCACGATATGTTCTAGACATAGAGTGATCCGACGGTTCAACTTCTCTTAGATCATACCTACCATTGATCTGTGGCTTAACACTCGATTGGTCTATGATCTCTATTTAAAGAGCATAGAGGGTCCTTAGCTAGTTGATCGATTATGAGAAGCTCATGTAACTTTCTTTCTTTTGCATAATAAATTGCTCCAAGTAGTTATTTGGCTGGGGTCGCGGACTGTTTCCCTCTCGAAGGTTTTAACCACGTGACAAACATCGGTGTGTTGATCTGTGATCTATTTGTGCGAAGCGGTTGCTGAAGGTGTTCGGTCTTTTGGGAGTACCTTGTGTACCCGAACATGGTATCAAAGCTTTTATGAAGAGTCGCTTTCGGTTTTGATCAAGATCTGGAACCGGTGTTGCCGAAACTTTGAAAGGGTTTCTAGTTCTATATTTTTTGTGCATTTTTGGCCCATGGGAGCTATTCCATTGCGTCCGGAGCGCCGTTTCCATTGGGAAATAGTTTTCGTTTCACCGAAAACCGTTTCCGTTTGTTCTAGAAACACCAATTTCGGCAAATATGAAGGTATAATGTTATAGTGACGGATTTGTTTTTTTTTTTTAAATATCTCATATCTTATCAGTTTTATTATTAGATCTTTTTTTGTTTTAGTCTCGGAATGTTGCCTTCCCTGACTGCGTATGCTCTTTGCCGTGCACCTTGCGCGATCGCGGCGAATCAGAAACAGTAAGGGAAAGTTTTTTTTCCTTATCTTCTCGGCTACGTATGCTCTTTGTTGTGCACCTTGTGTGATCACGGCAAATAAAAAACAATGAGAAAACTTGAAAACGTAGACTTTCCGGATAAGCTAACCTAGATCTAACCCTATTGTGTGGAAATTTTGTTTTTGTTTTTGTTTTTTGTTTTTTTTGTGATTTACAGGAAAAAAAGGCAAGCACGGAGAACGAGAGAGAAGAGTTAAAAAAAAAAGAAAAGGCCCCCTTTCTCTTTCCATTATTTTACGTACCTTTTAAACTAAGTTCACTTTGTCCAAAGTTGCTTTATTCCTTAATAGGTCTTGAGTTCAAGTCTTATTAAACTACTTTTTAGTGCATGCAATTTCTATTTTCAAGTTACTTTATTGTAAAAGTGCATCTCACATAAATAAAATAAAATAAAAAGTGAGTCACTTAAGTCTTTTAATTTATTGCCGCACTATTTAAAAGTAACATTATTGTAAAAGTAAACCTCACTTATTCTACAAAAGTGATTCACTTCAAAGCAACTTTATTATAAAGTGATTGTCAAAGGTTGATCTTGGGAAGAGGGAGGTTCTTTTTTTTTAGTTGGTCAAGTTAATATTTGCCACGTTACTATTGGGGACATCTTCAACATTTTCTTTAATCAAGAATAACTTCATCATCAAGAATTAGTTTTAAGTGTCGTTTTTTTTAAAACCGCATATTTTTTCGAGCTCTTTGCAACCAGACAGTTAGTTTCTGTTTTTTCAGCCATTATTTTACAGTATGGCCGCCCCTTGTGATATTATACTTACAAGTTCTAACTATTTCTCATGGAAATATCGTATGGAGGATGTTCTACGAAGTAGGGGACTTTTCAGGATAACCTCAGGGAAAGAAACAGAACCCACTGATGATGATAAGAAAATTAAATGGGAAAATAGATGTGATGAAGCTCGTGGATTGATTGGGATGTCAATATCTACTGATTTGCGATTCCACATATCTGGAATTGATGGACCTAATCTCGCTTGGGAAAAGTTGGAATCTGTGTTTGGTAAACACAATGAAATTCAGGGTCATCAACTTGAGAATGAGTTGCTTTCGTTGAATCCAAATGATTTTTCATGCATTCAAGACTATTTATATAAGTATAAAACTCTTAGACTATTATGTGCAGAATGCACGATTAAGAAAGAAGACAAACAATGTATTTATTATATTCTTTCAAAACTTGGACCTGCATATTCTGTTTTTGTATCTACATTCTACTCCATGAAAGAATCCTTGACTACAACTAGCTATCAAGAGCCTAGCCTTGAATCCTTTTGTGATTCCTTAATTAGAGAGCAAGATAAGCTCATTCATCTTGGAATAATTAACAATGCAGATACATTTGGGAAAGCCTTATTGTCCCAACAGACAGAAAAGTCCATGCCTCCCAAGAAACAGAATTTTCGCAATAATAAGCAAAACAACAAGGGTCTCAAACCCTCTCAGTCAGCTCCTTCTTTAAAAAATGACAAAGGATCCAAGCAAAAAGGAAAGAAGTCTGAGCGTCATTGCAATTTTTGTGGGAAAGATAATCATGATGAATCTAAGTGTTTTAAGAAGATGGTAGCCTTGGAAGCAGCAATGAAGAAGCACCACATCAGCCTAGATTCGTCTTCAGAATCTACCTCTCATGGACATGCACTTTGTGCTTCTGGTTACTCTTATACTGCATCTTCTTCTTCTACTTCAATTGAATGGCTCATTGATTCTGGAGCATCTTATCATATGGCTAAGGATAAAGCCATATTTTCTACTATGCATGAATGTAACACCAAACAAATATTTGTTGGTGATGATAGATTTCTAAGTGTTGTAGGATCTGGAACCATTCCAGTAGAAAATGGTCATTTCAGTGATGTACTATGTGTTCCAAAAATTTCCTGTAATTTGTTATTAGTCTATCAAATTACTCATTCAGGTGAAGGTAAAACTGTGACTTTTACACCTCACCAAGTTGTAATCAAGAATTTTCAAAATCCTCAAAATGTCCTTGCTACTATAACTGTTGATGATATTACCAGGTTGGATATATTTAACAACTTTGGGTCATCACCTTTTCCTTCAATTTTTGTTCCTCATAGTGATAACTTGAACAAACTTTTGCATGAGCGATTTGGTCACTTAAATTATCGCTCATTGCAACAACTATGTAAAGACAATATGGTGACTGGTCTTCCAATGGTATCTTGCAAGGATGTTGTTTGTTCCGGTTGTGTACACGGAAAACATTATCGGGACAGTTTTGACAAACGTGCCTCTTGGCACGCCTCGGTTCCCTTGGAGCTTGTGCATAGTGAGTTGTGTGGCCCTCTTCCATTTGCTTCATTTTCTGGTTTCAAATATTTCTTAAATTTCATTGATGACTACTCCAGACGCACTTGGGTTTACTTCCTAAAACTTAAGAGGAAAGTATTTAACATGTTCTTGGCCTACAAGGCCCTTGTTGAAAATCAATTTGGTCATCAAATTATTAAGTTAAGATCTGACAATGGAGGAGAATATGTTAACAACAAGTTCACTACTTTTTGCACTGAACAACGAATCCAACAACAACACACTGTTCTATATACACCACAACAAAATGGTGTAGCTGAATGGAAGAACCGCATTTTAAAAAAAATGGCTAATTGTATGATCCAATCTAAGGGACTAAGTCTTCAATATTGGGCTGAGGCCATAAATTGTGCAAATTACATAGTTAATCGCACACCCACTAAAGTTTTACAAGGTATAACACCGGAAGAAGCATGGAGTAAAATTAATCCAGATGTAAGTCACTTTCGTGTGTTTGGTTGTGAAGCATGGGCTCACATTCCGGATGAAAAACGGAAAGCATTGTAGCCTAAAAGTGAAAAGTGCATATTTGTTGGATATTCTGAAGATGTAAAAGGTTATAGACTTCTTCAGCCCCATTCACATGATATAATCATTAGAAGAGATGTTAAATTTGATGAAAATCTCTTGGCCTGTGAGCCTAACTTGGCGGGTGTGCCATCTTTGGCCTGCGAGTCTGCTTCGGCGATTGTGCCTTCTTCTTCTTCTTCCAGCTTCATTGACGGCTTTCCAACTCCAGTTTCTGATGACGATAGTGAGGATGTAAATCCACCTCCGCCTGCTCATGTTCCTCCAATTGCACTAGCACCAATACTTCCTCGATGGGTCTGTTCAACATGTGAAGCAACTGGTGATCTTGTCGGTGATCCTAGAGATCAACGTCGAACACGTTCTCAGTTTCACCGAGTCTCTTCTCTTTTGGCTAAAGTTTCTGAGAATCATGATCCAGAAACTTTTGTAGAAGCTTCAGGAAATCCAGATTGAGATGCAGCTATGGATGAAGAATATCGTTCCTTAATGGCGAATGATACTTGGGATCTTGTTCCTCTTCCAAAAGGAAGAAAACTTGTTAGATGTAAATGGGTCTACAGAACTAAGTATGCATTAGACAGAAGTGTTGAAAGACTTAAGGCGAGGTTAGTTGCCAAAGGTTTTTCCCAAGTTGAAGGGATTGACTACAATGAAACCTTTGCCCCTGTAGCAAAAATGAACTCCATCCGCCTTGTTCTTTCCCTTGCAGCCTTACATAACTGGGAAGTCCATCAAATGGATGTTAAGTCTGCCTTTTTACATGGTGATTTACATGAGGAAATTTACATGGAACAACCTACTTGATATGTTCAGAATAACTCTAGCCTTGTTTGTCTCCTTAAGAAATCCTTATATGGCCTTAAGAAAGCTCCTAGAGCTTGGTATGCCAAAATGGATAGCTTTCTCCTTGACACTGATTTTTCTAGATGCCATTCTGACCCCATTGTCTATACCAAGAAAGTAGGAAACCATATCATCATACTTGTTCTTTATGTTGATGATCTTATCCTTACTGGTAGTGACCCTAAACTTATAACACATGTGAAATCCAGTCTTAAGCAAAATTTTGAAATGCCAGAATTAGGACATTTGCATTATTTTCTTGGTCTCCAAGTCTTGCAAACCAAAGAAGGAATCTTTCTTTCCCAGTCTAAGTATGCTTGTGACCTTCTTCGTCGCTTCCACATGGAAGATTGTAAACCAGCCCCTTCTCCCTTCCAGTATGGAGTCAAACTTTCTGCCACTTGTACTTCCCCTGAAGTAGATGCCACCTTGTATCGTCAGCTTGTTGGTAGTCTTTTATACTTGAATCATTCCCGTTCTACCCTTTCCTTTGCCGTTGGTCGTGTTGCCTGTTACATGCAAACTCCTCATGAAAGTCACTGGAAAGCAGCAAAAATAATACTTTCATATATTCGAGGTACAATTCAGTTTGGGATTCATTACAGTACAGGGGGGAAACCTTTGTTGGTTGGTTTCACTGATTTAGATTGGGCCAGCGATCCTGATGATCGGAAGTCTACTACAGGTTTAGTTTTCAATCTAGGATCTGGACCTATCACTTGGGCTTGTAAGAAACAACAAGCACTTGCTCTTTCTTCAGCAGAAGCAGAATATCGAGCCGCAATTAATGCCAGTCAGGAAGCTTTATGGCTTTGACAGATCCTTTCAGAGTTTGGATTCGACTAGCAGCAACCTACTCCACTTTGGTGCGACAATCAAATTGCCATAAAGCTTGCCAAAGATCCAGTTCTACATCAACGCAGCAAACACATTGAGCTACACATGCACTTCATCAGAAATCTTGTTCATGATAGTGTTATTGAAGTTCTCTATTTCCCTACAGATGATCAAGTTGCAGACATCTTCACCAAGTCTCTTACATAAGTGAAGTTTTCTAAACTTTGGTCTATGTTAGGAGTTCAGGAATGTGTCCTTAAGGGGGGATAGGCTCTAATGCCTCCTTCCTTCTCCTAATAGTGTCACTTTTGTAAATCCTTCAATCCTAGCCCAAGTTGTTCTTAAGGGGGGATGTTAGGAGATTTAGACACTTAGGAGTTAGTTAAGATCAACTTGTGTATTATATCTGTTAGGTAAAAGTGTGTTTCTTTAGTATGCATTAGTATGCATTTGTAAATATTCTAATCCGATGGTCACGATATGTTCTAGACATAGAGTGATCCGACGGTTCAATTTCTTTTAGATCATACCTACCATTGATCCGTGGCTTAACACCCGATTGGTCTATGATCTCTATTTAAAGAGCATAGAGGGTCCTTGACTATTTGATCGATTATGAGAAGCTCATGTAACTTTCTTTCTTTTGCATAATTAATTGCTCCAAGTAGCTATTTGGCAGGGG
>LPNX010078537.1:343774-369631 GCA_001517045.1 Pseudotsuga menziesii | reverse complement strand
GGGTCGGGATTGCTTGGGATGATTTCTATTTTATGGATCAAGCGTGATTGACTTCATTCTACCATTGCATCTCAAAGGTCCATCAACTTCTTGCACACACCCAGGGGCCGTGGACTGTTTCCCTCTCGAGGGTTTTAACCACGTGACAAACATCGGTGTGTTGATCTGTGATCTATTTGTGTGAAGCGGTTGCTGAAGGTGTTTGTTCTTTTGGGAGTACCCTGTGTACTCGAACAAAAAGAATAACTTTAAAATAGTTCAATTAAGAATAAAAAGGAAAAGGCGCTAGAGAAATGATGAAATCTTTGTTTGGGTGCCTCTACTTCTTGAGGCATATGTATTTATAAGTGATAGCATACTCATTTATTATTAAGTAGTGGATCCAATTCGATGGAGATGGATTTGAATCCCACTCTGCCTTCCGTTGGAGTCCACAAATTTTATGTTATGAAAGGACAATTTTCTCTAAGAGTGCTGACTTGAAGAAATCAAGTGTTTGCCACTTGTGAAAATTACTAGCGGTTTGTTGGGGATAACTTCAGTAAGAAATATTGACGACCTCTCTTCTTGGAGGGAGGCACGCAATATATATTTTGGTCTTTAGATTTTTGAAACTTGTCGATTTCTTCCTTGTGAGAGGAAAAACGTGGACACTTTACTCATACCATGTGTTTGGTGGAGGAGAAAATGGTTTTCCTTTTTAAAACACGATTTCCTGAGAAGAAAGGCGCGTCAGGAATGGGAGGAGTTTTGCTGAAGAAGAAAAAGAATGGCTCGTCGGAAGAAGAAAAGGTTGAGCAAAATATCATCACCTCACGGTAAGAATCATTGACGTTGCCTGCGATCTCAGACCTGATTATATATACCTTGGTGACTGCAATTTTGAGTTGGTAAGCTCTTCTAAGATCTAGTATGATTCTCCTTGTGATTTGTATGCACGCGATCTCCGGTGATTTTTTTTGTTAGATCTTAAACACAACAATTTCCTTTAAACATGTTTTGGATCGACATTATGAACTGAGTGTCCTTTTGAAAAATAGTTTGGATATTCATGCCAGCAATTTCGTTTAAACCTGTTTTAGATCGGCATTAAGAACTGCGTGTCCATTTGAAAAATAGTTTGGATCTGCATGCCAATGATTTTCGTTAAACCTATTTTGGATTGTCATTATGAACAACGTGTCCCTTTGAAAAATAGTATGGATCTACATGATTATAGAAGTGATGCCAGTGATTTCCTTTAAACCTACGAGAGTATAGTGATGCCAACAATTTCAGTTCTTTGTTAATGATCTTAATCTTGGATAGATCTTAATAGATCTTAAACTATTGTGATTTCTAGTTTTATAGAAAATGCCTGCGATTTTTCCAGTTTGATAGAAAATTCCTACAATTTTTCTAGTTTGAAGATACATATGATTCCAGTTTCCTTGATAGATCTTAGATCTGAGAATGCCTGCAATTTTCCAGTTTGAAGATGCATGCGATTTTCCAGTTTGAAGATGCCTACGAGTTTCCATGTTTTTACCTATCTTCTAGCTCTCATTTTTAATTAGCATGCAGACTTGAATTATACCTTAACAAATCAAAGGAAAATGATTCTACTTTACTTTGGAGTTTTTGCTTTTATTCTGGGTGTTATTTTCTTTTCTTTTCTATGGTTTTAAATGTGGTACTCATAGTGGGTCCGTGCAAGGATGTTGTTTGTGACGCATATGTATGCGGCATGAACAAAATAACAAGATGATTGTCTAGCTATCATAATATGCCTAATTATCACCAGAATTTGATGTAATTATGTTCGTTGTAATCTATTGAAAATCGGTGGTGTGTTTTTATTTGGGTGTATAATTTGACAATACAGACAAAATTTTAGTACAAGTGCCAAAATTGAAAATTGACTGCAAGTTAATCTCACAAAAATGGAAAATCTATTTTTAGTGATCCTAATCACATGCTGGTTGTTTGGAAATATATGATATTAAGTGAAGTGGCTCTCTGTCATGTTCCAATGCTAATATCCAATTCAATATATGATATTTATTTCGTATATATATACGAAAGGAACCACCTCTCTTAGCACAAAGTCAACTCCCTAATTAAACCCTTGTTCTTTGAGTAAATCTGTTGTGACATCATGAATGAACTATATATATTATTAGTTGGGTAGAAGAACTTTTCCATGGGCAAGATTGAAGTCGTTTAATGTTGAACACCCATGGTTTATAATTACATACAATATTCCACTATTAGTTAAAAAGTGTAAAGCTTGTACCTACGGACAAATTAATGAAGATAAGATTTTACTACGAAGCTTTATGATATAGGTGCTTTACCAATGAAAATGGTTAAAAGATGAATGTAAGAATTACATACAATATTCTACCATTAGTTAAAAAGTGTAAAGGTTGTACCCATGGCTTAATTAATGAAGAGAATATTTTATTATGAATCTTTATGGTATAGGTGCTTTACCAATGAAAATGGTTAAATGATGAATGTAAGAATTACATATTAGATTGTTAAGTTTTATGCGTAATGGTTAACAAAATGTTATGACAACAGAGGATGCTAAGTATCATAAGCATAGGCAAGGTATTCCATTTGGATATCTTAACTTGAAAACTTAAAGAGTTTCTGTTTAACCTCAAACCTTAGTGGATTTGTCTCCTAGCTCGGGGGTGGCTTTAGACAGATAAACACATGTAAAATGAAGCCTACGGTTGCGAGGAAAGTCATAGACACGCTTTGAGTTGCTCAAGCTAAGAGAAGTATCTTTAACATTTATATTTTTTTATGGATTTAATTATCTTGTTTATGAAACTTATGTTCTTGGATTTATAGGCTGATATCTAGTACTAATATGCATATTGAGTTATATAAAGTGGTGGTTGCAAAAGCGGCGTTCCAATGGTAGAAAAGCCTTGGAATAATTCTCGAAAGACAAGTGTAAAATAAATAAGTTCATATATGTGAATAATTTGTAAATTAGTTTTCTTTTATCATATCCAGTCATTTAACCTTGTTATTTCTCCTCAACCGACTAGGAGACTACGCCTCCACCGTTGATAATGGTGTGTAAGGGGATCGAGTACAACATATGGTGCTATAACCGAATAGCAAGGTGTTGCGGCTGCAATTGTTTTCCCCAATTTTTTTTTTAAATTTTGGACCTCCTTTGATTTTATCTTACCTAAAAATGGTTTGGATTCATGAACTCTGTTTTGTTTTTCCCTCTGCTACAGTTTGGATTGTTTTGAGGTCAACTGTTTTCATGCTTTTCAAAAAATTATTGTGTCTACAAATGCTTTGGGTCGTGGAGTTTAAAGTTCGGTTTGAAAATGTTGTCCTTTGATCTGAATGATTTCTTTCATTGCTATAGGAAGTCAGTTGAGGTTTGAGTCGGAACTCTTGTTCTATATGCCGCCACTGTTTTAGAGGTTAAACGAACTATTTTTTAACGCTTCTCAGCCAAGGGTCTTTGAGCACTTAACGTTGTTTTTTATGTTTGCTTATTGCTATCAGAGGTGTTTTCGAACAGTGAATCGGGGTTCTATTCTCAAGCGATGCCGCCATTATGGAGGCCTTGTTGTTTGTCTCGCCGACAGTGCGGGTGTGCTTAGTTGTAAGTCTGTCGATCCGTAGTTTTAGAACCTCCGATCGCTGGCGTTTTTTTTATTGTCGCGGAAACCTAGTCAACTATTTTTGCCATTTTCGGGAGTTTGAATGATTATCTTTTGTTTGATTTGAGCTTGAAGTTTTGGTTTTCGCTGTCGGAGGATTATTGAGAAGTGAGTCGGGGGCCGTAGTCATCTACGCATCCATCGTTGCAGAAATTAACTAATGAATGACCCGATCTAAAGCCATGTTTTTCGTCGATGCGCTTTTTTGTTTTATTTTATTTCGACGTTTTTGTTTTATCACCATCGGAACAATAGTACTCTATGTTGCCACCGTTTCGGATGGCAGACTGCAAGCATTCCGACGGAGGCCCTTATCTTTGCCGATTTCGCGGGGTTTTTTTAATATGATTTGCTCTTTTCGCTATCGCAAGTGTATTGGACATTTGATCGGGTGACTAGTCTTTTGCTTCATCGACGCATGACCTTTGGTTGTTCCAATCGCCGAAGATTTCGTGCTTTTGCGGGGCCTGTAGTCTAATTGTGTTTCGCTGTTGCGGCCCCTTAGCAGATTAACCATCCGACATGTAGTTGTTCAGTTCATGGATGGTTTGTTTGATTTTCGTTTATGGTTTGTTCTGGTTTTCTCCGATGTTACTGGTTTGCAGAACCCTTAGTCCATGTGACCTTCGCCGTTACGGCTCCTCTTTGAACTAGTCATCCGATGCCATAGTGGTTTCGAGGTCCAAGGCTGCAGTTTAGTGTTTATTTCACTGATGTTCTCAGTTGCCGTGGAGCCCTGAGTTTGTCCATCACCTACCGTTGTAGCTATGAATAGGACTATGATTCCATAGTCCTTAGTTCTTCCGCTCGCCGATGTTTTTTATGTTGATCGCAGAAGCCGTTGTTTGTATGGTTTTCGTCATTGCGGCGGCTTAATGAACTAATAATCCGATGCTATAGTATGGTCACCCGCCGAGGTGGATTATCTGCCCGATGCTTAGTGTTTATTGCTTCCGACTGTTGGTGGGGTTTTTCCTGCCGTTTTGGTGTGTTTTACACTGTTTTATGGAATGGCGGAGATTTCCTGTGAGCGTGGGTCGATGTTAAAGTTGTCTGAGCTAAAGAACGCGGTTTGGGGGTTTGTTGTTTTGAAGAGTGGTGGTTACTTTGTCTTGGTTCATGCTTTCATCGGAGGGTTTAGATTTAGTTCAGATGTGGCCTGGATTGGGAGGAAGAATCTGTTCTATCGGGCATGTGTTTTAGTTTTTTAGCAGGGGTTTAAGCAAAAACTTGTAGGATTTCTTTTGCCTTGAGATTCTTTATTTTCATGCATTAATATTGTTTATAGTTCATATTACAGAATGCATGTATTGATATAGTTTGTGTTACTTTGTTAAACACTAATGATTTGATATGTTCATGATGGGAAGATTGCTGCAAAGAATATATGTCTAAGGGGAAAAGCAGAAGGGAGGCAGCCATGAAAGAAGAAGCTAAAGCATAAAGAAGTAGAGATGTTTCTCAAGGAAAAGAAGAGAGCGAAAGTCTGAGATCAACAGGATCTCAAAAGGACCAACGAATTATGGAGCATAATCATTAAGAGCACAGGCTCAGGCTTGGGAAGTTCATCAGTTACCAAACTGGTCCCTTTTCATAAAAGTGCTCTTAAATCTGAAATCTGAAATATAACGTTTGTATGAATCATGAACACTCACAAAAGGACAAAATTGTGAGATTAAACGGTTGGGGGAGCCCAAAGGTCACCGAGAGGCAACCTAAAAGGTTTTTCTTGTAGTATAAGTATGGGAGAATTAGATAGAATAAAAGACTTTTTCCCAGACAGATTTGTGAGAATCTGATGTAAGAAGAACTATTTCCTTTTGCATAAAGAAATTACAAGTTTCCTGTTGGAGAAAACTTTGTGGAATTTTTCAAATGCTGTGCCATGGATTTGCTGAATGTGAACTATTTCGTTTTCAGTCTTGTGTCCATGAACTGTGAGATCGTTCTAACTCTTTGAACCTATGTTCTTGTATGAATGCTCTCTATTTTATTCTATGAATTTTCCACTATGAGTAATGAATGTTGTTCATAAACAATTGGCTATTTGGTTGTTCAAATATCTTTAAATGTTCATGTGTTTTGAAAGAAGTATCAACTATTTGTGTTTTTTCTTAATGCATGTGCAAAACACATTACTCATTGATGAATGATAATATTGCTCCCTAGGGATAGGTTAGATAGTTAGTTTTAGTTTTCTTGCTGTCTGTGATTTAGATGCGAGAGAGCTTAAGACGAGAGGTAAGAACCTGTGCATCACATTGTGACCGCTCCTCGCATTCTCTATCAATCTGCATTCTTAGATAGGCACTTGCATCTCATACTTTAATATAAAAACTAAAACATACACGGTGGACCGGGCCGAAACCGATAAAACCTTTTTATTTTGTTACTTGACCTACGGTAGCCGGACCGTAAACCGGACGGATTCCCCATACCAAATAGTAACGGGCTAGTTGGGAACGTTTACTGGGGAGAATCCCTTACTGTTGTTGCCTGCGATTTTCCAGGCCTCAACAGTTTTTGGTGCTAGAAGGAGGGAAACCAGTGCATGGCTGGTCGAGGAAACCCATTTCCTCGAAATTACTCAACTGGTAACTGTTCTGAGAGTAGTTTGTTTCCCAATCCAATTCCAGAAGGGAAGGGTAAAGAGCATTTGTACTCTGTTGATAATGACGTAGTGAATGATTTGAGAAGACATACTAGGGAATATGTGAAGAAGATTGGAGCATTACTAATTATCTCTGACTTACCCAGAAGAGAATATAAAAAGAAAGACTGTTCTATATTGGAAGACTCAGTGTTGGTTGGAGATTTGGAAGAACTTGTAGAAGCAGCCTTATAGGAAGTTGTACAACCTTTGAATCAAGTAGGCCTAGAGACTCCTTACTGTTCACCTGCTCATACTCCTATTCATTCACCACCTCATTCTCCACCTAGACTCATGGCAAACGTAAATGCAAATCAGCTACCCAATCCACCGAATCCACCACCTGCTTGAAAGGCTAGGTCACCTCTAAACCTAGCACCTCCTTTGCATGACTTACCTCAGGCTTTTGAGAAAATGCTACCTAAGTTTAATCCCAGCGAAAAGATTTTAGTACATGCTCATTTTCAAAGCTTCTACTTGGCTATAGAAGGATTAAGGGCTGGAGAAAATGAAGATGTAGTTTGCAGATTATTTCCACATACCCTGAAAGGAGCAGCAACCTCATGGTATTTTTCTCTGCCTGCAAAATCAATCACAGACTGGGATACATTTGAAAGGATATTCAGAAATAAATATGCAGCCCAGAAAACTGACGCAGGCCTAATGAAAGGGTTATGTGCTTTGAAGAAAGAAAGAAAAGAGAAAGTGCATAGTTTCACCCAAAGGTTTGTTGCTTATCTTAAGAATTTTTCTGCAACTGATAAGCCTTCTGATAAAGTTCTGATCGAATACTATACTTTAGCTTTAGGGCTTGACTTGGCCATGTTTACCAAGGTGCAAGTTAAACCTACGTTATCAGAGAATTATGAAGAAGCTGAGAGAGTAGAAGCTGAAAAAGAAAGCATAGAAGATTATCCTGAACAGTCGAGAGAAATTTTTTTTGGTAAGAAAGCCTTATTATTTACTAAGCCTAAGGAAGAGCAGTCACATGACTTTGAGGGGATGGTAAAAATGATGCAGAAGTTATCTAACATAATAATTGATTTGGAAAAAGAGAAGAAGTCTCAGAAAGCATATAAGCCTTACTATAAAACGAGAGAGGATAACAATCAGTCTAAACCTCCTCCACACAGTCCTGCATCAATGAACTTAACAGAGGTGGGTATGGATAACTTTTGCACCTTTCATCAACAACGCCATTCTGAAAAAAATTGCCCTCAATGGATAAATTCAGTGACATTAGTAATGAATCAGCTATTGGATTCTAAACTAACAGAAGCTGATGATGAGGAGGAAAAGGGTAATAAATCCACAGATAAACAAGAAGATAATACTCTGGTTTTATGGGACCGTGTCTCACTCTTTGACACAGAAGACGAAAATTCACTGAAACAGGAAGAAATATCAGAAACAAATGAAACAACAAGAAGTCAAGGTTTGGTAAGTAAAGACAACTCAATACTTCCAAAGATTAAGAAATTTCGGGAGAAGATGAAGAGAATACAGAAGAACAACACAGATGATGAAATACCTAAACTTACCATTAGTAGTCAAGATCCGAAACAAGTCAACACTGAAGACAAAGTGGGTAATGTCAAAGAAGATCTCAAAGCACCTGAAGGACCAGAGGAAGAACTTCCCACCAACAACCAACTTGTAGAAGAAATTGTTGAAGCAAGTGTGGGAGGTAAGACTAGGTTTAAAACCCCACCATTCCTCCTGACTCTTGAGATTTTTAACCATAATGTGCACAATTGTTTAGTAGACTCAAGGTCATTTGTCAACGTTATGCCACTTGTTGTCTGCAAAAAGATTAATGGACAACCTAAACCTATTGACTGGCAGGTTACTCAGTTAGACAGAACCAATGTGAAAGTAGTCGGAGAAATGGAGGATGTGTTGATTCGCTTATCTGCAAATAAAAATATATGTTAGTACATTGCTATTGTAGTAGCAGACAAACCTATTCGCTATGGACTTATTTTGAATCGAGACTGGTTAGCAAGACTAAATGGGTATTTTGCTTCAGATTGGTCACACTTGTGGTTGCCTCAGAAGGGAAGTCCAAACCAGATTAAAATATTAAGAGAACCCCACATGAAGCACAATGTTACACAATTGGAAGAAAAGAATGAACCAGTGAATTATGTGTTGGGAAATCATCTAATTGAGTTAGAACCGGGAAACTACTAAGAAAAAGAAGCTAGTAGTATATCAGACACCCAGCCCGATCTCCTTCGATTTTCACGGGCTGATGAGATTGATTGTAAAATAGTAGATGTAGTTTTTGATAATGGGTAGGCCTTTTGTAGTCAAGCCTGGCCCCTTAACTTACAAATTGCCAGATTTACAGGGGTAGGCAGAGAACTAACCAGTTAGTAGTTTAATTCTCCAATTTTATTTTTCTTGTTGCTTTTTATTTTCTTGATTATCTTGTACATAAATAAATTGATTTGGTTGTTTATTTTTTATTTACTTTAATTCTGTTTGTTTTTATTTTAGATTTTGATTGATTTCAATAAAAGAGGCAAACTTTTGGTTGCATGGAGAGCATCTGAATTCTGGATTAATCGAAATCCTTGATTATAAGACTGTGTACTATTGTGTTATCTGAAGGAATTTTTTCTAGTTTAACAGTTTTCCTGAATGGCTATGAACACATTGAAGTCCTACTTAATCCTTGTAAAATAACTCAGGATCAAAAGTCTGGAATACTATTTCGAGGCTCCATCCATTTCACATTTAAAAATATCTTAGGGAGTGACAACAAAAGACTCATGGAAAGGAAGCAATGTAAGCAGTATATTATATATAAATGATCCCATGCCAAGAATTGAAAGCCAAAAGGCAAATAAGGGTCAAAAACTCATAAGAAAGCAATATGTATCAAAACAAAGTACTAAACCAAATGAGTACAAAATTGTCGAAGTTCTTCTCCGTCCATGAGCTGAAAATTAAATACATCTCTCACACAAAAGGATACAATGGATAGAGGAGCCTGAATTAAAAAAAAAACAGAAAGAAAGGCATGCAGGAGGACTCAAATGAAGGACAAAAGTCTAAAAGCACAAAAAAGTACAAAATGGCATGGGAATGAGGAACAAATGAATATTTCTGTTTACCATATGTTACAATCTTGTGGTGTCTGAGCTGGAAACTACCTTAAGACAGAGGTAATAAATGAAACTCATATTCCTGGCCTCAAAAGAGTTATCTTGACTTTGAAATCCTGGTTTCCATTTTCCTAATTGGACTATTATCAATGATTAAAAGTACATACATTTTCCACTTGGAAAATCTAGACATCTAGAAGAATTCAACATGTTGGTTTTATTGTCAAATAGTATATTACTCAAGGAAGGAGTTGTCCAGAGATTTGGGTTCACCGGATAGTCGCCAATTGTTGCAGCTGCAACTGTTTTCCCCAAAAAAAAAATCAAATTTTGTACCGCCTTTGATTTTATATTTCCTAAAAATGGTTTGGATTCATGAACTCTGTTTTGTTTTTCCCTCTGCTACAGTTTGGATTGTTATGAGGTCAACTGTTTTCATGCTTTTCGAAAAATTGTTGTGTCTGCAAATGCTTTGGGTCCTGGAGTTTAAAGTTCGATTTGAAAATGTTCTCCTTTGATCTGAATGATTTCTTTCATTGCTATAGGAAGTCAGTTGAGGTTTGACTCGTAAATATTGTTCTCTATGTCGTTGTTGTTTCGGAGGTTAAACGAACTATTTTTTAACGCTTCTCAGCCAAGGGTCTTTGAGCACTTAATGCTGTGTTTTATGTTTGCTTATCGCTGTCGGAGGTGTTTTCGAATAGTGAATCGGGGTTCTAGTCTCAAGCGATGCTGCTGTTACGGAGGCCTTGTTGTTTGTCTCGCGGACAATGCGGGTGTGCTTAGTTGTAAGTCCACCGATCCGTAGTTTTAGAACCTCCGATCGCTGGCGTTTTTTTTATTGTCGTGGAAACCCAGTCAACTATTTTTGCCATTTTCGAGAGTTTGAATGATTATCTGTTGTTTGACTTGAGCTTGAAGTTTTGGTTTTCGCTGTCGGAGGATTATTGAGCAATGAGTCGGGGCCGTAGTCATCTACGCAGCCGTCGTTGCAGAAATTAACTAATGAATGACCCGATCTAAAGCCATGCTTTTCGTCGATGTGCTTTTTTGTTTTATTTTATTTCGGCATTTTTGTTTTATCACCGTCGGAACAATAGTCCTCTGTGTTGCCACCGTTTCGGATGGCAGACTGCAAGCATTCCGACGGAGGCCCTTATCTTTGCCAATTCCGCGGGGTTTTTTAATATGATTTGCTCTTTTCGCTATTGGAACTGTATTGGACATTTGATCGAGGGACTAGTCTTTTGCTTCGCCGACGCATGACCTTTGGTTGTTCCAATCGCCAAATATTTCATGTTTTTGTGGGGCCTGTAGTCTAATTGTGTTATGTTGTTGCGGCCCCTTAGCGGATTAACCATCCGACATGTAGTTGTTCAGTTCACTGATGGTTTGTTTGATTTTCCCCGATGGTTTGTTCTGGTTTTCTTCGATGTTACTGGTCTGCGAAACCCTTAGTCCATGTGACTTTCGCCGTTTCGGCTCCTCTTTCAACTAGTCATCCGATGCCGTAGTGGTTTCGAGGTCCGAGGCTGCAATTTAGTGTTTATTTCGCTGATGTTCTCAGTTGCTGCGGAGCCTTGAGTTTGTCCGTCACCTGCCATTGCGGCTATAAATAGGACTATGCTTTCAGAGTCCTTAGTAATTCCGCTCGTCGATGTTTTTTATGTTGATCGCGGAAGCTGTTTTTTGTATGGTTTTTGTCGTTACGACGGCTTAATGAACTAATAATCCGATGCTATAGTATGGTCACCCGTCGAGGTGGATTATCTGCCCGATGCTTAGTGTTTATTGATTCCGACTGTCAGTGGGGTTTTTCCCACCGTTTTGGTGTGTTTTTACACTGGTTAATCGAATGGCAGAGATTTCCTGTGAGCGCGGGTTGATGTTAAAGTTGTCTGAGCTAAAGAACGCAGTTTGGGGGTTTGGTGTTTTGAAGAGTGGTGGTTACTTTGTCTTGGTTCATTCTTTCATCAGAGGGTTTCGATTTAGTTCAGATGTGGCCTGGATTGGGAGGAAGAATCTGTTCTATCGGGCATGTGTTTTAGTTTTTGAGCAGGGGTTTAAGCACAAACTTGTAGGATTTCTTTTTCCTTGACATTCTTTATTTTCATGCATTAATACTGTTTATAGTTCATATTACATAATGCATGTATTGATCTAGTTTGTGTTACTTTGTTAAACACTAATGATCTGATATGTTCATGATAGGAATATTGCTGCAAAGAATATATGTCTAAAGGGAAAAGCAGAAAGGAGGCAGCCATGAAAGAATAAGCTAAAGCATAAAGAAGCAGAGATGTTTCTCAAGGAAAAGAAGAGAGTGAAAGTATAAGATCAACAGGATCTCAAAAGGACCAACGGATTACAGAGCATAATCATTAAGAGCAAAGGCCCAGGCTTGGGAAGTTCGTCAGTTACCAAGTTGGTCCCTTTAAATAAAAGTGGTCTTAAATCTTAAATATGAAATGTAACGTTTGTATGAATCATGAACACTCACAAAATGACAAAATTGTGAGATTAAACGGTTGGGGGAGCCCAAAGGTCACCGAGAGGCAGCCTAAAAGGTTTTGCTTGTAGTATAAGTATGGGAGAATTAGATAGAATAAAAGACTTTTTCACAGACATAGTTGTGAGAATCTAATGTAAGAAGAACTATTTCCTTTTGCATAAAGAAATTACAAGTTTCATGTTGGAGAAAGCTTTGTGGAATTTTTCAAATGTTGTGCCATGGATTTGCTGAATGTGAACTATTTCATTTTCAGTCTTGTGTCCATGAATTGTGAGATTGTTCTAACTCTTTGAACCTATGTTCTTATATGAATGCTGTCTAGTTTATTCTATGAATTTTCCACTATGAGTAATGAATGTTGTTCATAAACAATTGGCTATCTGGTTGTTCAAATATATTTAAATGTTTAGTGTTTTGAAGGAAGTATCAGCTATCTGTGATTTTTCTTAATGCATGTGCAAAGCACATTACTCATTAATGAATGATAATCTTGCTCCCTAGGGATAGGTTAGATAGTTAGTT
Organism: Pseudotsuga menziesii; assembly: GCA_001517045.1. NCBI lineage: Eukaryota > Viridiplantae > Streptophyta > Pinopsida > Pinales > Pinaceae > Pseudotsuga > Pseudotsuga menziesii. Next base: position 357,151 of record LPNX010078537.1, on the reverse strand, counting down.
TTAGTTTTCTTGCTGTGTGTGATTTAGATGCGAGAGAGCTTAAGACGAGAGGTAAGAACCTGCGCATCACATTGTGACTACTCCTCGTATTCTCTATCAATCTGCATTCTTAGATAGGCACTTGCATTTCATACTTTAATATAAAAACTAAAACATACACGGTGGACCGGGCCGCAACCGATAAAACCTTTTTATTTTGTTACTTGACCTACGGTAGTCGGACCGTGAACCAGACGGATTCCCCATACCAAACAGTAACGGGCTAATTGGAAACGTTTACTGGGGAGAATCCCTTACTGTTGTTGCCTACGATTTTCTAGGCCTCAACACAAGGTTAACTTGTAATTGTTTGATCACACGACTAACATAACGCTGGTGCATTATTATATTATATAGTGAGATTTGCATTATGTGATTGTATTTTGTAGGTTCCTAATCTTAAAAGAATAGTTATGGTTATGCAAACAAGGAGTTGAATTCTATTGGTGTGATTAAATGTTTTCGTTTCCACATAATTTTTTTATATTTTCCACCTTAGTAAGATATTCTGAAATTGGGGTATATTACATATGGTATCATAACACAGGTTACAAACACCCGGGCTTATTTGGGCTCAGTCAGAGGAAACAAATATAAGTTTTTGAAAAATCAAAGGGACTCCATCTATAAGACACAATCATAAAAAATCATTTTCCAAGGAACGACAAGAGGTAACCGACAAGTCATCTTCAAATTACAAGTAAGTACGTTCCATTTGTTGAAATATTATAATGGCATAGTATAGTCTATATGTGATCATCATATATGTTTCATTACATATCTGAATGTTGTTTAATAGGTACATACTAGTCAATTAATATCTCCTCATACTCTACAATTAGTTTCATTGAAGGACAAGAAAGCAATCGTTAAAACGATTGGAATAGTTATACTATTGGAGTTAAATCTTTTTGAACTAGGTTCTTGAAAAGTCATCATAGTTGTGAATGTTTAACGGTAAATTTTACATGCTAAACTGATGAACTCTCCTAAATCTGTTGACTTGGTAGTTCGAATTAAAATGTTTATTACCTTTCTCTACGTTTCTTGTTATTCTTGGGAGTGGATACCTTTCAGTTTCAACAATAATTTTATAAAGTTTGTACGGTTGATACATTTGATTGACTTTATATAACTAATTTGATTGACCCAATCGTTAGGATTGCCAATGATGAGATTCAAATGGATAATCTAAGAAATTACTTGGATCTGTTAGAAGATCCATTAAGTTTTGATTAAAAGAGGAGTCAATGTGAATACGGATGTAACTGATGTATTTAATATTCTTTTAGTTATGAAGGAAGCATAGTTATGTTGATGTTAAGATTTTTCGTTAAAACAAATCCTATTAGATTACAGGTGTATCAACTAGGAATTATAGGTTTGTTACATAGGAAAAACTAATATTCCACGAGAAGTATAGCATTGCTAGACTAAGGTATCAAGATTCTTTTTAAACAAATGAATTAACTTTAATTGGTTTAATTGGACATTCTACTGTTGTGAGGTTTTCTATGACTAGGAAATTGTCAGGTTATAAAGGAGAATAATTGGCAGGAGTCTCCTTGTTTCATTTTTGGTATGCGATTGTATAGGATAAGTGATTATAAAACTAATGCGAGACTTTGGAACATGCTTGTACCCTTGCTTGTCAATTCAACAAAAGGATAATGGTTATAATTACTTAAACAATATACATGTGTATTCTAAGTAGTTCATAGGATGCCTATGATAAAATGCATGATTTCATTTGATATATTCTTAATATGAATTTCATATGAAAAAGAGATATATGGTCACCCTTATAAACTTGTACCTTGCCATATGAATGTCATATAAAAAGAGATATATGGTCACACTTATAAAGGTATGTGGGTACATTTATAAAGATATGAAGGTTTATATGTAGACCATTTTTTGTTAATTACATAGAATTAATATGTACAAAGAAAAGAGGTTATCCTGAATTCTTTTAAGTGGTCAAGAAATCTATTGTAGTTCTTTGGTTTATAAACAATGCACGTATATATATTTCCCTGGAAATTAATGTGCTAAGAAAATTATTTTGTATCTTGTTGAACCATGACGTAAGGATGAAAATAAGGAACCAAAAGAGGATGTTTATTTCATATGATTATGTAGTAAGAAGGATGATTTCTTATTATTATGTTTAGGGAAAATATTTTCTTACAAAATTTGATTTTTTGTTACACAAAGTGGTACTAACAAGTGGATTTAGCAGATGGTCAATTTTCTTTGGAACTTGATGAAAGATGAGAGTGTAATATATTATGCATGGTAAGAATATGAATAAAGATCAAGGACTCATGAACAAATATATTAAAACATGAATAAGAAAACAGCTGAACCTAGTTGATGTTATTTTGTTGCATGTTGTAATTATCAAATATGCAAGAAACAATAAATGATTGATGTTAAAAAGACCTTTCCTGGACTCGAGCATGAACGCTTAAGGGAAAAATAACCTCTTCTCTGAGTGAACACCAATTGGAAAAATTGAGGATCCAACTTTACTTTGCTAAAGTAACTTTTCCTGGACTCAAGCAGGAGGTTGGGTGGGAAAGAAATTCCTAGACTGAAGTGAAGAGGCTTGAGGGGAATTGTGAGAGAGCCTGTGATATTAATCGCAAGACCTAGGGACAAAGTTTGACATCTGGAAAATAGGACGTTGTTTGATGTTTTTGAGGCGAATTTTTTTGACTAGCAATCAAAAGGGAGAGTAACCTCAAAGTTTTAGCCTGTAATTCCAATTGGTGTCAGCAACTCGAGAGAGAGTTCTATGTTCAACAGAGAGTTGTTAAAGATAAAAAAAAAACTCAAGGGAGAATTTGTTGATCAACAAAAATATTGTTGAAAGTTTTTCATCTTCATGATGTAACAATAACACACATATTAACAATTTGCCTAGTAACTAGAATGATGAATGTCTTAATGTGTACATGTTATTTCTTAAGATGGATGATAAATTTTAAAAGGTTACTGCTTGAAATTATGTGAAATAAATTATGCTAACTTGTGAATGAAAAATATGTCTATCTCAAGTTGAGGACTAGTTAAAGCATCCAAGTACTGGAGGAAAAAAGACATCCTCCAAAAATATAAGTAAATTGGAATTACTTGTGAATTCTTTTGAAGGTAATCCTGTATTAGGTCTTCTTATGATGATAAAAACATAAACAAAGCCTAAAATATGTTTCATAAATTGCAAGTGTTGTGTTGCAGAAACAACTTGTTGTTTATGTTTTGAGTTAGACTATGAATTAATGACATGTTTATTGATTTTTTTTTGGAAGACCTGGTTTTGTTGCACAAAGGTGCAGGTTATGAAGGATAAAAGCTTGTGGGAATCGCGAAATATTGAAGATGATCAAAACAAAGAGGTAAAAGAGAACAAAGGATAAACTCAAATGATGAAATCTTTGTTTGGGTGCCTCCACTTCTTGAGGAATATGTATTTACAAGTGATAGCATACTCATTTATTATCAAGTAGTGGATCCAATTCGATGGAGACAGATTTTAATCCCACTCTGCTTTCTGTTGGGGATCCACAAATTTTATGTTATGAAAGGACAATTTTCTCTGAGAGTGTCGACTTGAAGAACTCGATTGTTTTCCACTTGTGAAAATTACTAGCAGTTTGTTGGGGATAACTTTAGTAAGAAATATTGACGGTCTCTCTTCTTGGAGGGAGGCACACAATATATATTTTGGTCTTTATATTTTTGAAACTTGTCGATTTATTCCTTGTGAGAGGAAAAACGTGGACACTTTACTCCTGCCATGTTTCTGGTGGAGGAGAAAATGGTTTTCCTTTTTAAACCACGATTTCCTAAGAGGAAAGGCGCGCCAGGAATGGGAGGATTTTTGCTGAAGAAGAAAAAGAATGGCTCGTGGGAATAAGTAAAGGTTGAGAAAAATATCATCACCTCACGGTAAGAATCCTTGACGTTTCCTGCGATCTCAAACCTGACCTTATATACCTTGGTGACTATGATTTTGAGTTGGTAAGCTCTTCTAAAATCTGGTGAATTCTCCTTGTGATTTGTATGCATGCGATCTCCGGTTCTTTTTTTTAGATCTTAAACAAAACAATTTCCTTTAAACCTGTTTTGGATCGGAATTATGAACTGCATGTCCCTTTGAAAAATAGTTTGGATCTTCATGCCGGCGACTTCCTTTGAACTTGTTTTGGATCAGCATTATGAACTGCGTGTCCCTTTGAAATATACGTTGGATCTACATGGCAGCGATTTTCGTTAAACCTATTTTGGACCGGCATTATGGACTGCGTGTCCCTTTAAAAAATAGTTTGGATCTACATGATTATAGAAGTGATGCCAATGATTTACTTTAAACCTATGAGAGTATAGTGATGCCAACAATTTCAATTCTTTGTTTCTGAATGATATTAATCTTGGATAGATCTTAATAGATCTTAAACAACTGCGATTTCTAGTTTGATAGAAAATGCTTGCGATTTTTCCAGTTTGAAGATGCATAAGATTTTAGATATGAAAATGCATGCAATTTTCGAGACTGAAGATGCCTGCAATTTTCCATATTTTTACCTGTCTTTTAGCTCTCATTTTTAATTAGCATGCAGACTTGAATTATACCTTAACAAATAAAAGGAAAATGATTCTACTTTACCTTTGCGGTTTACTTTTATTCTGGGGTGTTCTTTTCTTTTCTTTTCTATGGTTTTAATGTGGTACTCATAGTGGGTTTGTGCAAGGATGTTGTTTGTGAAGCATATGTTTACGGCATGAACAAAATAACAAGATTGTTGTCTAGCTATCATAATATGCCTAATTATCACCATAATTTGATGTAATTTTGTTCGTTGTAATCTATTGAAAATTGGTGGTGTGTTTTTATTTGGGTGTATAATCTGACGATACAAACAAAATTTTAGTACAAGTGACAAAATTGAAAATGTACTGCAAGTTAATCTCACAAAAATGGAAAATTTCTTTTTAGTGATCCTAATCACATACTGGATGTTTGGAAATATATGATATTAATTGAAGTGTCTCTCTTTCATGTTCCAATGCTAATATCTAGTTCAATGTATGATATTTATTTTGTATATATATACGAAGGAACCACCTCTCTTAGGACAAAGTCGACTCCCTAATTAAACCCTTGTTCTTTGAGTAAATATGTTGTGACATCATGAATTAACTATATATATTATTATTTGGGTAGAAGGATGATCTAACCAGCAGCTGTCAGGTTCACCTTCAATAGGTTCTCCTTGGAATCCCACAGGTTCACATTCGACAGGTTCTCCTTGGTAGCCGACAGGTTCAGCTTTGACAGGTTTTCCTCTACATGTTCAGCCTCGAATACAACATACCAACATGCTTTGCGACCGTTGAACTTTTGACCATTATTGATATTTGCCATTTATGGATGTAGTCCTTAAATAGATCTTTCTAACGATGTATCATGCGCGTCAAATGGAGGTAGTATGCTAAAGTTACGACCCCGAGAAATTGATGTACCAAGTTACCCAACGGGGCCCACATTCTGGCGTTTCACCTCCGTTTGACGTGCATGATACATCGTTAGAAAGATATGTTTAAGGAATACATCCATAAATGACAAATACCGAGTCTGAAATGGACTCATATTTGCCCGACCATTCGATGCCGAAAAAACGTCGTTTAGGGCCTCAAAACAGCTCCAGAAGTTTAGGACCCGAAAATTGCCAAAAATAGTAAATTGTGCTACAATTAAGGAAACTGGAAAACTGAAAGAAACAATGGTGGGGGTCCAAGTGGAATAGGTGGGTGGTCACCAATATCCTCCTGGATCAATTATAACTTCGTGTAATTGAACGTAGCAGGTAGTCACCCAAACATCTCAACAACCTATATAAGCATGTACATTATGTAACATATATATCTTTCTGATCATCATCTGATTCCTCTATCTTTCATGGAGAAAAAGTAATAAATTGGTTCGAATTCTTGCATATTGTTTGTGTGTATATTTCTTGTCGACCTAGTGTGTTTCCTTCTTTGTTGTTTCTTTTTATATGCTTCCACCATAACATAACTCAACTCATTCAGTCGAACGTTGTCCCTAGCATGCACCTGGGCATGGCAAGGATCATTGGTATCAGAGCTAGATATTGTTCAGAGCTTAAGTTACACATGATTTTCCATCAAATTTATTTAACTTATGCATGTTCAAACACGATCTCAAGCTCGACAACACAAGAAGACACTTTCTTCGACTTCAGAAAAGATGGCCAAAGAAGTAGACGATAGACATGCAACTGACGAGACATAGTAACTCATAGAAAAATCACTGGCTCACCAACGAAATCAAATGTTCGCCCAGTTCAACGAGATTCTCTTGAGAGTCACTGCGAACTCAGGAAAATCCTCGACGCGATCTTACTTCGATAAAATCAGCCCCTTCAAAGTGTAAATGAATTTGGACTTATCAAACCTTGAAGGAAATATTGACGTGGAATCCGTCGACAATTGGAATCTTACTACATGGTAAGTCAGCTCTCTGAAGCGAAAAATATCACCATTGCGTCCTTGAAGATATCAACCTTCGTACACTGCTAGTGGGAGAATCTATCGACAAAGATGGAAAAAGAAGAAGACCCCAGAGACACATGGGAAAAATTTGTCGACTATGTCTAAAAGTAGTTATACTCACCAAAGTATCTTGAACAACAACACAAGAAGTGGCAGCAGCTAAGGAAGGGGAAATACCAATCCGTATAGAGTTACACCGACGAGTTCTATCGACTCATGGATAGACTTGGCATCCAAGAAGAAGAGAAATTTCTTTTCCTGAAGTACGCCAACGACTTATCCCTGTACATTCAACAAGAGATGGAGTTTATGACTGTTAGTATGCTTGTGGATGCATTTCATTACACCAACAACCTTGAAGCTAAACAAAAAGGGAAAATACATTTTGCGAACAATCCAACAGGTCAAACATCCGACAAGAAGTCGCCAACTGACTCCGACAAGTTCAAGAATCCTTCTTAGCAGACTCCGCCAAAGCCTGATCATCAAAAGAAGAGCTCTAAAAAAGACAAGAGGGATCGTAGAAAACATAACCCTACCAAGAAATGGTGTTATTATCACAGTTCATCATGGCATGATACGTCAGAATGAAAAGCTGAAAAGAATTTTTTGGAAAAATTGTCGACATCTGACTTGTTGATAGAACCCTAGTAATGATATGATCCAGATGTATCAACCCTCCTGGCTTTGACCTCGACCACTCTGACAGCCTTGACCATATTCGATGAGGAGGAATGAGAGCACCTATTCCATACACGGATATGGGTTCAGAACAATCAATTACATCTGATTGTGTACAACAGTAGCTAGAAGAACTTCATTTCTGAAGATCTTGTGAAGAAACTAGGTCTTGTCACCACTTCGCATCCGCAACCTTACAATATTGGTTGGATGAAGGATGGGAAAGAACTAAGGATCACACAACAATGTTGACTCACCTACTTTATTAAGCTGTTTGAAGATGAAGTACTCTATGACATGGCACTTCTTTCCATAGCCGACGCCCTATTCGGTAAACCCTACCTATGGGATTGACACAGTACATATCAGTCACGGCCTTAGAAGGTGATTGTCAAAATCTGAAACCAATGGTTTGTCATACAAGAGCAACAACCCACATCAACGGTTGCTACGATATCTTCTAAACAAACAAAGAAGCTTATCAATCATGATCAAAAGTTTGCATTAATCATGATAAATCCTTAACATTCCAGGAAGACTGCAGCAATGAGTCGACTCACCGACCAGTGCAACTCCCAACAACAACAACAGATCAACAACATTCTTGAAGAATACCAGAACATATTTCAAGCACCAAACATAGTACCTCTGCACTGTCAGGTAAAACACTCCATTGAACTTGTTCCCGGTTCTTCATTTCCTAACACATCTTTTTACAGAAGATCCATTCTTGAAAATGAAGAGATTCGTAGACAAATCTAGGATTTGATCGACAATGGTCATATCCGCCTGAGTTCCTCTCCTTGTGGAAGTCCAGTCATCTTCGTTCCAAAGAAAGACGAGACTTGGTACATGTGCATCGATTATCGGGATCTCAACAAAATTTTAGTAAAGGAAAAATACCCTCTTCCATGGATTGATGAACTCATCGACAATCTGAAAGGTGCTAAGTTCTTTACAAAAATCGACCTCAAATCGGGATACCACCAGATTCCAATCGAGTCCATTGATGTATGGAAAATGAATTTCAAAACCAAGGAAGGATTATTTGAATGGTTAGTCATGCCTTTCGGATTAACCAATGCACCTGCAACCTTCATGAGATATATGGATGACCATTAGAGGAAATTTCAACTCAAAATGGGCCTTTTAACTTTAACTCAAATTCCATGTCATCATGTGTTAGCCAATGAAATTGCTTTAAATTTGAAATACCGTATAGGTCTTAAACACTTTTTTAATATAAATTTGGGGATAGGTATCATTAAAAAAACTACTTTTTTTGTTTGTATTTTCGACATATCTCCGCGTGTTTTACTCAAATTTCGATCGGGAAAGCTCGTTGGATGTGAAATTGAATTCCACACATTTTTTCAGGTATTTCTTGTTTTTGGGGTAGCAGGGTATGTCAAAAGTATGCCGAGTGGGTACTCGTTGGATGCGGAATTTAATTCTGCATCCAACGAGCTCTCCAGATTGAAATTTGAGTAAAAACACGGGGAGATATGTTGAAAATACAAACAAAAAAGTAGTTTTTTTCTTTTCTTCCTCCAAAATTAATAAATATTATTTTATTATTTTAACTATTATTTTATTAATTTTTTTAGGAGGCCCATTATGAGTTGAAATTTCCTCTAATGCTTCTACGACCTTTCATCGGTAAATGTGTCATTATCTATCTCGACGATATCTTGAATTTCAGTCGATCATGGGAAGAACATGTCAAACAAGTTCGAAAAGTTTTCGACACTCTCCAACAACATTGGCTATATATGAACATGGATAAATGCTCATTTGTGATGACCAGCATCAAGTATTTTAGGTATGTAATTGACTCTACAGGAATTCATGTCGACCCAGAAAAAGTACAGATCCTCAAAGATTGGCCCATTCCTCAAAACATTCATGAACTAAGAAGTTTTCTTAGTTTGGATAATTTCTATCGACGATTCACACTTGGTGTCAATCACATCGCATGGCCTCTAAATCAGTTGACGAAAGGAAATGGGAAAACTATTTTGAAATGGACATCGACACAAGAACAAGCTTTTGAACAAATAAAAAACAAGCTTTTTACTGTACCAGTACTTGCCATTACCTGATTTGCATCAGCCCTTTGAGATTGAGACGGATGCATGGGACTATGCCCTCGATGTAGTGATCACTCAGTCAGGTTTCATTCCCAGAGTTTCAGCGACACAGTCAGAAGGTACTCGTCGTATGAAAATTAATTGTATTCCATTATGCAAGCTCTCAAGCAATGGAGACACTAAATTCTTGGTAGGGAAATGCTCATCCTCATTGACCATAAGACTTTGTAGTTCACTCCAAACCAGTCGAAACTACAGGCAACCCAAAAACTCAAGTGGATTAATTACCTGCAACAATTTCAGTTGGTAATTAAGTATTGGAAAGGAAAATCCAATGCCATAGACGATTGTCTCAGCAGACCACCCATTACTCTACTGTCTACAATGATGAGTATGCAGGGTTATGACACCACTACTTGGCCACAATTGTATTTGGTAGATTGTGATTTTTATACAATCTATCGACCGCTTCAGACCGACAAGTTTTCAACTACCGACTACTTCCTGAAAGACACCTTGCTATACAATCTTGGACAACTTTGTGTATCGACCAGTGAGCACCGACAAAAGCTCATTTGGGATGCGCACTACACCAAGACCGTAGGACATTTTGGAGTCGCAAAAGCACTTGTTATCGTCCAAATTTATTTCTACTGGCCTTCACTTAAATCTGACATCAACAAGCACATTCGATCGTGCGTGGTTTGTGTCATTGCTAAACCGTCGAATCGACGACAAGGACTATATACACCCCTTCCAGTTCCTAGTCAATCATGGGAATCTATTTCTATGGACTAGTTGATGGGATATCCTACTACTAAAAATCATCATGACATGATACTAGTAGTAGTTGACATATTTTCCAAGATGCCTATACTCATACCATGTAAGAAGACTACAACAACACAATAGATTGCTCAACTCTTCTTTTAACATGTGTGGAAACACTACGGCCTTCTCACGACCATTATTTCCGACAGAGATGCTATATTTTTCAGTACCTTTTGGAAAAATCTCTGGAAACAACTCGGTACGAGACTTTCTTTGTCGACAACCTTCCATCCACAGACAGATGGACATACGAAAGTTGTAAATCGTTTAGTCGTACAATTGCTTCGCATGCACAACCACACACATTGTTGAACATGGGATGATATCCTTCCATACATACATCACAGCTACAATCATGCTCAACACAACTCTACAAGAAAGAGTCCATTTGAGGTCTGTTATGGATTTCAACCCTTAGCGTCTATCGACTTAATCAGTTCCTCGACATAGTCAAACGACACCGACTTCGAAGGAAGAGAAGTGGAGAAAGAATTGAAGTTCATATATCAAATCTACAACATACAGAAGTAAGCACAAGAAATGTTGCAACAAGCAAATGCAAAAGCTAAGGTCCGACACGACAAGCATCGTATTCCTCATTCATTCCAAATTGGGGATCAAGTTTGGTTAGATCTAAAGAAGGAGTGCTTCACTGGTCCATACAGAAAGATGAAACCTTTATGATATGGTCCATACAGTATCCTTAAAAAAATTGGAGAAAACTATGATTTCCAGCTCGACATTCCTACATGCCTTGGCCTACATCCGATCTTCAATGTAGATTTGCTTCGACCATATCATGCACCATTGTTGGAACAAAACGACTTACAGAAATAAGAACTCGAAGACATCCATAGAGATGTTCAGGAACCTCTTCTTTGTGACACCATTATGGGACGACACATACGCTTTACAAGGACGAAATGCATTCTCTTGTTTTAAGTGGCTAAAGTAGGACAACTCCCCGCGCAAGGAAAATGGTACTCTGCTAATGAAGTTGCCGTCACGTTTCCTCACCTGAACGAATACACAATGGATACCATTGTTTCTTAAGAAAGGAGGAATGATCCAACCAGCAACTGACAGGTTCACCTTGGAAGCCGACATGTTCACCTTCAACAAGTTTGCCCTGCAGCTGACAGGTTCACCTTTGACAGGTTTGCCTCTACATGTTCAGCCTCGAATACAACATACCAACATGCTTTGCGACGGTTGAACTTCTGAACCATTATAAATTCTTGTAACTGAACATAGCAGGTAGTCACCCAAATGTCTCAACATCCTATATAAGCATGTACATTATGCAACATAGACATCTTTCTGATCATCATCCAATTCCTCCATCTTTCATGGAGCAGAAGTAATAAATTGGTTCGAATTCTTGCATATTGTGTGTGTCTATATTTCTTGTTGACGTAGTGTGTTTCCTGCTTTGCTGTTCCTTTTTATATGCTTCCGCCATTACAGAACTCGACTCATTTAGTCGACTGTTGTCCCAAGCGTACACCTGGGTACGACCTGGATCAAAGCACTTTTCCATGGGCAATATTGAAGTCGTTTAATATTGAACACCCATGTTTTATAATTACATACAATAATCTACTATTAGTTAAAAAGTGTAAAGGTTGTACCCATGGCATAATTAATGAAGAGAATATTTTATTACGAAGCTTTATGGTATATGTGCTTTACCAATGAAAATGGTTAAAAGATGAATGTGAGAATTACATACAATATTCTACTATTAATTAACAAGTGTAAAGGTTGTACCCATGAATGAATTAATAAAGATAAGATTTTATTATGAATCTTTATGGTATAGGTTCTTTACCAATGAAAATGGTTAAAAGATGAATGGAAGAATTACATACTAGAATGTTAAGTTTTACGAGTAATGGTTAATGAAATGTTATGATGACAAAGGATGCTAAGTCTCATAAGCACATGCAAGGTATTCCATTTGGATATCTTAACTTAAAAACTTGAAGAGTTTCTGTTTAACCTCAAACCTTAGTGGATTTCTAACCCAAAGTTGATATAAATAGGATCTTCATTGGTGCATAGAGAGGTCTTCCTCCTTGATAACTAACTTCGTTTCTACGTGGATGTAGCGGTGATGTTGAGATAATGCCTCTCATTGCCTTATGTTGTTGAGTGCATTAATTTCTTATGCAAATTTTCAACTACTATGTGTCTTCATAACATGACTACCATTGCCCCATCTTTTATTCTCTACATCATTCATGCAAGTGTGTCACCTCTGCTTCTACATTGTCATTTCCTTCCATAATTGTTTGTTTGCATGTTGTAGGTTTTTTTTGTTTGTTTTATATTTTAAAAGAATTTTAGGACAAAATCTATGATGGAAGGATTTTAGGAAAAAGGGAAAAGGAATGATTTCTAAATATAATTGGGCCCCCATTTTTATACCTGCCTCAGCAGGTATATTGTAATCGTTTGAATTCAAACCCCTTTGACTTTTGTTATTAATTGGTGCATATTGATACATATTTAAAAGATTAAATCTATATTCCAAAGTTTAACTTTGTAATATGAAAAATACCAATTTTTAAATATTTTAAATTTTAATAAAAATATTTGTATTTGATATTTTGTCAACTTCTAATTGGCCAATCAAGAATGATGTCAACAGTCAGCAGATCCATGACTTTCGAGGACTGGTGGATTTGGCGTTTGCAGGTGTGTGGGTAAATTGACGGAAATTATTGAAGTGATTTCTCTGTGGAATATTGTTACTACCGGAAAAGAGTTGTTCCAATGTCTGATCAATTCCACAGATCTATCTATATCTCCAGATAGAGATCGCGTGTGTTGGTAAGTGATTACAGGCATTCGTCAAAGCCTACCTACCTAGATCTAGATGTTTCACAGAGTTAAATCTAATTAATTTCCTTTTTCCTGTAGATTCAGCTGAGCCTGGAATTTATGGAGAACTCGGACTATGATTTGCAGAACGGGCGGCATCCCCATCGCCATGATCGCCATCACTCGAGAAATCAGTCATTCTCCTCTGCTCTGCTCGATGTAATTTGTAAGTCGACCAAAGACGAGGGAGGAATCATGGCGGACAAGAAGAGTACAAGAAATGTCGTGGTAGAGAACAATAGAGTACTGGTGGGGAATTCCAGAATCG